>VXAU01005406.1:220908-290617 GCA_013399695.1 Formicarius rufipectus
AAAAAAAAAAGAAGAAAAAGGAAAAAGTCCCAAGACATCTTCATATTCAACTGTCTAAATGTATCATGTGACTCTAAACTTCACAATGTTTCATCAGCTCCAAGTATTTTGTAGTGCGTTCTCCACATATAATTTAAATACACTATTTCTATTAGAAATGTAACCCTGCACTTGTATAAGCATCACTCTGCAGAAGATGCTAAACATCCATCTTGTTACTGTAACATTGTGAATAAAATAACATGCCTAAGACAATTGCCACCAGCTAAATTAACAAGATTGCAAGAAGCTAATTGGAATGGGAGCAAACAATATTGCATTTTTTTCACAGAACAGCAGATGCCTGTTGGCTTCTACTGAACACTCTTCAGCTAAAGAGCTAGAAATAACTTTTCAGGTGCACTGTCAGGTTGCAGATCTCAACTTCTGTGCTCCACTTCTGTCCACCAGAAAGCTAGCCTGTCCTATAGAAATGAGAACAAGATGTTTATGGCATGAACTCAGTTAAGTTGTGTAATGCTGAGACACAGTGTACACTCAGGGGTTGGGCACCATTAACGTTAATGAAAGGCTAGGATGTATATCCACAAGTTTTTACAGATGATGCATGAATGGATATGTATCATTCTTCCTAAGGGCACTAAATCAGCAAAACAGCAAACCCAAAATTAAACGGCTCTAGCTGTTCGTACATTGAACAACTTGTTTCTTTGAGCAAATGGGTTTGTGTGAAGGAAATCACAGCTCAGGACAATACATATGTAGAATGAAAGCAAAGATAAGCAAAGCAAAGACCTCTGTTTGGGATACTGTGTAATGAAATTTTACATTTAGTGTCTGCAGTGTTTGCATCTTGCTGAGGTCTGCATTTTTCTTTATTTCCTCCTCTTTTACAGGGGCTGGGTGGGTATAAAAGCCCAGAGGAAAATAACCAAAACAAAAAGAGAAAAAAAATCATAAAAGCATTTGAAGAGGAAAATATGGCACTCAAACATAGCATGCCCAACAAAAGAAATACCATACAGTGTAGTCATATACCAGCATTAAGTGATTCAAGAGTGCCCCTCCTGACTGTTGCTGTCAAACTGCTGTTAACAATGGGCTGGCATGAGCAGAGAGAAGAATATATTTCAGTTTTCTATTTCTTTTTAGTGGGCCATAAGTCTGTCTCCAGTTACACATGTGCAGTACTGCAGTTCCTCCATGGGACCTTGGGTTTCATGGACACCTGTAAATAATATTTCTGTTAAGGCAGTTAAACTATTAAACAAAACAAACAAACAAAGAACACCCACCAAAAATTAAAAAAAACAAAACAAAACCAAAAAAAAAAACAAAAAACACAAAAAAAAAAAAAAAAAAAAAAAAAAAAAAAAAAACAACAACCCACAAACTAACACAAAAGGTACCAGTAGTTTTCTTACATTTTATTGTTCAACAAAACATGTTTGAACTCAAGACAGGAAAGAAATTCAATTCATTTTATTTCTGATGTGAGGAAGTGTGTTTTCCAGCAGGTGATTCAAGAGGTGCCCTGGGGTCCTCCATCCAGTGGTCTCTCTCATTTGAACTGCCACTTTTCCCCCACAGGAGCAGCTCTGCCTCCCTCAGAGAGGGAAAAGGGCAGGGCCATGGGTCTGCAGTTGCCTCTGAGTGTTCTTCAGCCACTGTCTCACTATGGACCTGATGCAGTGGCTAAGAGGGAGGTCAAGAAGAGAGGATGATCTCAGTACTACAGTTATCTCCAGAAAGACTGAGCTCTCACATGCTGCTGTTGGTAAACCTGAAAAAGAGGGGATGTAATCAGGACCCCTGTTCACCCAGGCTGTTTCTTTGATCCTGTCATGGACAATATTGGTCTGCCTACCAAGTGTCTGTGTTACTGATGAAGCCCCAGAAACAACTTGGGGCGACAGGTTTTATTAAGGTCCAGGTTTGTACAAATTAGGCAATATACTCTATAATGTGTAGACTTTTTTGTCATACTCATCCCATCACCTCAGAGCCAGCAAAGTTTAGCTTATTCAAAAATTCCCTGAAGGTCTGACTTAATTGAGAATTTTCTTGCTGTACTCGATTTCAATACCCCTAATTCGTGCTTGTTTATTATAGGATTTCTCAATACGACCTCTCCATTCCTCTTACCCCAGCATAAACAGTGATGACCCACAAGAAAAGAATTCATTTCTCACCTCAGATTACATACCTGTGAGTGCTAGTTGGCATGGTTTGGTAGCAATACAAAATTTAATTCAGGTTTTACCATTAAAAAAAAAAAAAAAGGTGAATCAATATAAATATGTTTCTCTAAAGCATAACAGATCTTAGTAATTCTCCATATACTGCAGCAAATGTTAGATAACTCTTATCTCTGAGACCATTTTATGCAAAAAGGTGCATGTAAGTTTTTTACATAGGTTGCTGGTACACCTTTTACATAGGTGTTATTTCTGTGGCTTCATCAAAAGAATGCATAAAGACTACAACAAAATGTACCCTACTTCACTTTCACTGGAATATTTGTAGGGAGAAGACTGTGATTGTCTCAGTTCTTTTAACTGAACTAAAATCCATTGTTTTCGAATGAAAAAACCATACCAATATTATTTCCCTTGTGCTATTTATTTTATATAACAGAAGGGAATTATTACTAGTAGTAGTAGTAGTAGTACAACTGTTATAAAAAAAAATGCCACTGTTCTACTGATTATTTTCTACCCTGGAGGACAACAAAGAAGAAGAGTGATCAGAAAGGAGTTTCAAATATATGTACATTTTTTTCCGTATTTTGGGCTTAACTGGACTCTGGAATTTAGCATGTATAGTTCTATATAATCAGGAGAGCTGTGCATCATCATGAGCAGCAGAATTTACTCATATTACTTTAAATGGGTTAACATCTGGGCTGTGAGAAAGATTCTCCAGTTCCATTAATTAAAAGGTCTTTGTAAGCAGGTAGTTTTTGTTTTAAAATGCCAGATTACCCTTGTAGTCAACAAGGAGATAAGATAGTCATAGACCAGAGCTAGTTTTCATTTTCATTTCCTCATTTTATTAGGTCTGAAACAGAGGGAGTGGGCTGCAGTGATTAGTACAAACAGGAGAGCCACACTTAAAAGCTGTTAGGGGTTTTGTGTATCTGTTTAAGCTCCCCAGGCTAAGAAACAAGTCTATCCTTGCATGTTTACAATGCCTGCTAAGCATAACTGACAAGGATTTCCAGACCCAACTCTAAGGGCAGAACTCTCATCCAAGCCTTAGACAACTTACGTCAGATTTTTGTAATCCACTCTGCTCTTCTATCAACAGCCATAAAATGGTCCCCCTTGAGATAATTCAAGATGCTGCTGCTAAACATTTCTTTAGTACTCATGGCTATGTACTGCCTTCGGTGTAAGCCCTTTCCCCTTTTTCACCATATGCAGCACGAATTTCTTGGCCTTATCTTCAAAGCCCCTCACAATTTTGCCCCACCTTACCTCTCCTGCTAGGTCCAAAATAGAGGTTAACTCCCACTTTGCTTCATTACACTCCCCTTTGTGCTCTGTCCCACTCACAAGCCCTCACCAGCAAAGTTCCAAATCAAATGCCCCTCCTGACACGTGACCTTCACCCTCCCAGGCCTGCAGCTCACAGCACAATGAACAAAGCGGGACTGAGTCATATTTCACAGTCTGGATGCAGGGCTCCTCCAAAACAGCAATGCCATGCCCTAGACTCCACTCTAGCATGCTGCCCAGGCATTGCTTCTTCCAGCAGCAGAGCTGATTTCTACTTAATTGAACTGCTTGTGTAACTGCAGCCTCTGATTCAGTAGGCAACAGGATCTAAAGCAACATTGGTAATATCAGGTCAGGTTTATTATAGTGCAATGAGGGCTGGGGATTTAAAGATTAGTGTGCAGAAGAATTTATTCTCTTACTTTTCTATTGTTTAGGCCAGAGTGTAACCTCATTTATCCAGGGAGATTTCCCAACATGTACATTTATTATTGTTTGGCATCAGGCTTGGCAGTGAGGCCCTTAGCTGTCAGAGATCCCCCATCTGTATCACTTTTTCCATTGCCAGGCAGGGCAGTTGACTGGCGCACAATGTGCAGCTTGTAAAATACAAGCACATTATTTCACACTGTGCATGTGCTCCTGAGCAAACTCCCAGCAAGATACCACATATCATGTTTGCAGAAAATTGTTGACACTTCCCCTAAATGTTCTGGCTGCTAGTGTGGGCTTGCATGTATATACACCTAATACTCAGATTTGACAGTAATGTGAATTCAGCATGTCAGGGGAGGTGGTACTTAGAGATACTGGCACGAGCAAGGCAGGTGAAGCCTAGGAGGCTTTTCCACCACCTCCAACAGCTGCCCTTTTTACACAGTCTCTCTCTTTCCCCATGCCCCCCTCCTTTTTTTTTTTTTTTTTTTTTTTTTTTTTTTTTTTTTAATGTGGTGTGTGTGTACACACTGAAGATTTGCTTCATTGCAAATGCTTCCAAGAAAGTAGCACTTCTGTCTACAACCCAAATGACTTGTATAAGAGTTGGCCATTGGCATTTCAAACCTGATTGCAGCTTTAATCAGACTCATATGAGTACTCAGTCAGCCAGTTCAGTGGGCTATCTAAAGCTTCCTTATGGAGACATCTTTCCAGCCACAACAGTCAGTCAAACAGAAGCAGGATGTCAATTCTACATAAAGATGTTCCACCTGAGCTTGCATCATTCAGGATTAAAACTGAGATGAAATTTACGAGCAAAAATGGCACTCACATATTTTATGTATCTTTCCATTATAAGAAAAATAATTTCACTTTAATGTTTCCTATGCATGTCATTCATACATGACAGATAATTTGGCTAGGGCAAGAACTAGATCTGGCACTAAAGCTATGTGGAAAAACAGCTCTTCTTTTTGAACTTGTTTATGAGAGTAAATAGAAGCAAGTGATCTACTAATTCACTACCTGATTGTATTTGTTATGTATTTGCAGGGAAGGACATGTGCAGGTTCAGTGATTAAGAAAAGGAAAAACTTACCAATGCTGTCTACAGTTATTAATTCTCCCAAATCATGATCTATCTTGTCAGAGGACTTCATGAGGGCACCTGGCTCTGCCATGGCTTTTCATCTCTATTTTTGTTTGCTTCCTTTGTTTTTCTTCCCTGTCAACAGCTATTTGCCCTGAATTTATTTGGATTTTAAATGCCCAGTGAGCTAAGTTCTGAAATGGAAAGTCGATGCTACAAGATACCACCAAAATGAATCTCACCAAAAGCAAATATGGCACAGGTCCAGTCCCAAAGCGAGAAAATTTCCTTGTATTTTTCAATCACTGGCACAACTGAAATATAGTCTTGCTGCTTCATACTTTTCCTGCCAAACCCCAGAGATTCTCTCTCTACTTAATGTTTTTTCACACTGATGACCCTCAGCTGCACGTTATTATTCATGCTCTGGTGTTTATAGGGGCGAAAGTGTACTTGGACCAGCCATAAAGTTGTATCTTGCTGGCCATATTTTTTAATGTTAAACTGCTAAATACATCTTGTTTTCTGGGCTGATATTCCCAACAGCACTTCTGTACTGCTAGATGCCCACATAATTCTAGGAGGCTGGTTCTGCCCACACTTAGCCTGAAAGCTCTACAGTGAGCTATCTTGCTTTGTGTGCTGCCCTGCAGTGCATCCACGATTTTAGGCTGGTACAGTGAACCAAAAGGTATATGTACACATATGCATGTGTTATGTAAGTGAAAAAGATATAAGTACCTAAAAACTCTCAAAGTTACCTTATGCTGTTGCTACTGGAATGAATCAGGTTTTGTATAGAAGATGGGACCTTTCAAACATGGGGTAGTGCAGTGGCAGACAAATCATACCAAACAGCACAATACTTTCCATTATACACTAATCACCACATTTAAAATTGTTATCATCAGATTATGTGGATGCATGATTCACAGCCCACTCCCTGTCTCTAAAGAATCGTTTTTTAAGCAGGCTGCCACGCGCCTACTGCACCTGATTGTTTCATCGGCACATTCCAGCTAACAAAGGCAGACGAGCCAGGGCAGAGCCCAGGACACTGATACACTTGTTCTATCCCCACAGGTGTAGCAGCCTTCTGTTTTGAAAGCTTCTGGGTGTAGGCGTTAGGGCTGCATTCTTTCTTTAATTTGTACTCATTTCTTTTAGAGTCAGATGGAACAGCAGCCAAGTGAGGAGCGCAAAGAAGGAGCAAAAACTCATGTTCAAAAAGCCCTGCTCTGACATGGACCGTTAAGGCCGATCCTGAACCCTGGTTCTCAGACTGAGGAAGAAGAAAGGAGAAAGAATGGAATGACATAGGGTTTTTTCACCATTACAAACCTCCTTCTATCCTCATGCATTTTCACTCAATATTTCTGGCAGAAAATACATAACATACAACCAAAGGCAGTTCCATGTGAATTCAGATTTTATGTATAACTATTGATAGAAGCCAATATTTACATACTAGTGTTGGTGCACATTTCATATATTTTGTGCACAATTTTTAGAACCAACTATTATTTATATGGTACTATGATGTGCATCCTGTTCTATTGTCAAACAAGCAAAGGGGAGGCCAAATTCTCCTCCTAGGTTACACCATGACCCCCATGCCCATCCAGTCCAACCTCCTGCACTCTCACACACTGATTTCCTCAGCTATGCCAACTATAATTCAGAAGTCCTAGACCCCAAAAGCCAACAGTCTCCTAGATTAATGTTTGAGCAAGGAGCTGAATAGTAAATATTAAAAACTGAATTCACTTATGCAGCTGGACGACAGTTATGTCAGAGGTAACATGTTATCTTCTGAAAGGATGGGACAGATAACACCCCACATAGTCACTGTTACCTCTGTTGGGGTGGCCTGGAACACAAGATTTCTTCTAACGAATCTTTCGACAATGACTTGTTCACCAGGATTTCTATGGAGTTTTACTAGTTTCTTGTAGATTAATGTACTCCGCATTGCATTGAAGATTGTAGCTAGCCAATTAGGAGATTAATTTCACTCACTGATTCTTACAAAACTTCTGTGAGCAAAATGAGGTTTGTGTGAAAATTCAATATGAACAGAAACAATTTTCATTATCCATAAAAGGTAGAGTAAGATGTGCAAATCTGACATTCATAATTCCTGCTCATAGCTCAGTGCTCGGTGTTTCATTCCCCACAGAAGGACCTAGGAAATTACCCTTCCCTTGATTAGGAAAAGTATTCAGAAAGGCAGATTTCTTACAGTTCCACCTGTTTTTAAAGGCAGCTTTGGATAAACCCAGCATTCTGCAATTTGAGTGGGGAAAAAAAGCACACAAATATCTTCTTTTTTTTTTCCCTTTCCTTTTTTTTTCTTTCCACCAACCTGGAGTTCTGTTATCGTATACTTACTTTGATAAGCTACCTTCAGCTTTTCTGTCTGCACATGCAAGGCAACAAATCCAGCCCCATTTCCAATGCAAGTTTAGACAACATGGTTAAATTAACAGCTTGAACATTAGAAAAGAGATTAGGATAATTAATGCCAAGATGATAGAACTAGGAATGTTTTGTACTGTAGGTAGGGCCACTAGTTGGGAGGCCAAAAGAGGAGTTTTACCACCAACCTGCAACAGGTTCTAACAGTGGATCTTGAAAATTGGAATCACATTTCCCTGAAATGTTAGAGTCATACTTTAAAAAAGTTGTGCCACAAACTGGTCTTTCATAGGGGAAGCACCTGAAATATGTCCTATTTTCCCCATTTTAACAAGAAATCGTTAAATGCCCACACTATTCTAGAAAATTAAGCATTTATTTGGATTATTTTGTGGGCTTCAGTTCAGAGTTGGCCAAAGAAACACAGGTTTGACACTTTAAAGAGCAGAGTAGCTGCTATCTATCTAAAGTACAGAAATTAATTCAGAGGAGGGTGGGTTTTTTTCTTTTTGTAATTGAGAAACATATTATTTCCTTGCTGCAGGGCCTGTTTAATGCCCTCCCCAAAGACACTGAGATCATGAAATAATTAAGAGCACATTTCTTGACCTGGAATCATTATTTACTGTCACACTGCCAGGTTCTCTGCACAAAATGCACTAAATAAAATTACACTGGGAATTAATGGTGTTGGATATAGAGACCCCGTCAAATTTCAGCAGAAGGGTTTCAAAGCCAAGGGGGAAAGGAGATGTTTGATTCATGTCTGAATCACTTACAATATGCTAACACCACTGAAATAAGATGTACAAGAATTTTGATATTTTAAGAGATAATTTTGCAAGAAAAAAATACAAGCTTTGCAAAATTCACCTTCAGAGCTCTTCATCTTTCCTAGAGCATGCAGTTGTAAAGGCTGCTTCCCAAAATCATATGAAATCACCATTTCCAGTCTCACAATAGTGTTTCATTTGTACTGAGGTGCACTGAAACTTATTCATAAGGTTCTCATGGGGTTCTGGTAGTAGAGAATCCCATAAGAAAAGTCAAATTTTTCCAGAAATACCCTTGAACTCTCCCAAAAAGGAAGTCAATAGGAGAATTTCTTTAATTAAAATAGTGAGTTTGGTTACCCTCTGTTTTAAGGTGAAGTTTTGTGTTGGTATGTCTGCAACCTTCTCTGACAGATGCAAGAAAAATGGATTTTAGAAAGAAGGATGTGAAACAGAGAAACAGGAATGTTGAAAGACAGACACATGGTTAAACCGGTAAGTAGAAATGGCCTTATTTAGGTGAGTGTTGAGAACTCGAGGTCCTGTTAGTTCCCATTCACATCACTGGAAATTTGATATGCTAAAACCATTTGATTTACATTTCCATAACTATCATGCCTTGGCACCAGAAGACAGGTTATCAAAACCTTCTGTTGTAATGCCCAGCTTGAGAGGACATGAGAAGACTCATGTTCATAGGACATAATCTCAACACTGCCCCAAACCCTAGCTCTCTGAATGTCCAGAGTTAGAGCTGCTCTCTCTAAACTAGGATACCCAGAAACATTCATTTAATTTGAAAACCCAGACATGCAGTTCTCTAGTCTCCATACTCAGGTGTGAACACGGAGTAGAAAACTAGTCAGTGACTGAAAGAGCTGCTCCCTGAATCCAGAGCTGAAGCCCCCAGAAACACTTTCAGAGTTTTTCTTCCGTCTCTTCTCAGAAGAAGGTGCTGGAAAATCACTTCATCAGGGCCATTACATCCCAAAGCAACATTAGATTCGTTTCATCTGCAAAGTGCTCTGTCCTCAGCAATTTGTGGCTTTCTGGAGCTTTACACCTCCAGCTTGAATCCATCCAAAAGAATATTCCTCCCCCAAAGCATACATCCTTTTGTTTACTTTTACCTACCCTCCTGCTTGTTGAGCTGTACACTGTTCTATTATGTGGTCTCTGTGTTTTTCAGGCAGATTTTCCTCATCTAAGGGATCTCTCAAGTAAAGGTTATTTGAATAAAAAAGGATGATACAGCCCACCCACCCTAAGCTCCCTCTCTGCCTTTTGAGACCTGGCCTTTAGGAAGAGCCAAGAGCTTTTCTTTGGATTACAAAAGTCTAGAGGGATCCGTTTGGTAACATGAATAGATGTAGAGGCTTTCAAAGTAATAATTTAGACATATAGGCAAATAAAGCCTAGATATCTTAGGAAAACAGACCTTAGAAGGCTTGCCACAGAACATGAGCTAACCGCAGAACTAATTTTTATGATCTCTGTGAATCTGAAACATAGTTCTGGGAATTCCCAGAGTTCCTAAGTCCAACCATTCCAAATTATAGCATTTTAGTTTGTGCGTGTACACAGCGAAGTTGTCCTGGGCCTTGTATCTGTGTCTGCCCAAACGAGTACTTCCTTGAGGTGCCCTAATGACCACAGCCAACAGATATTTCACTGGACAGTAATTTTGATATCTCTATCAAACTCATTCATATCACTGTTGCAAAGCTCATACTTGCAGATGTAGGATACGGTGGTTGCTGAAAGAAACATTGACAGAGGAAGCTTTTACATATTGATAAAGTAAACTGCTACAAGCAGGATCATGCTAAGTGATGCTTAGAGGTGGGGGCTGGGAGATAGAGGGGCTTTTTTTGTACTGAAGGCACTGCTGAATATCAAATAGCAGGTATCAGAGTGACAGCTTTTGTTTTCATAGCCTATTGAAAAGTTAACGAAGTAAAGAAGATACAATCATTCAGGTAAAGCAGGATACAAAGCAGGCCAGGGCTTGCACTAAAAATGCATAAAGTTATTTCACTAAAAGACAGAGGCACTTGCCCATGGCAGGTGCAAAACTTAGGCATAGCTCTGATTGCCTCAAGAAAGGAAAAAACCTGCAGAAAATGTTGGGACATGTTCTAAGCCTCCTCAACAGCCGAGGTTTTTTTCCTTTTTTTTTTTCTAGTTGAATACTTTAGGTCGTATCTTTATTGTCTGCCAGCAAAGGCTGTGGTTTTCAGGGCTCCAAGCAACTGGGGAGGGAGAGCACACACAAAAATCCTGAGTGGTTTAAAGAAGTCTCTGAATCAGGAGATTTCTTTCCATGACAAAGATGATATGACAGAGCTATAAAGTATGTGTCTGCTGTAAACCAGAAAAATTACAATATCTGAGGCTGACTCAAGTCTGTCTGACTCTCCTCATGGGTTGAAGGAAAAATGTCAACCTCACCTCAGCTGCCACTTGAAAATTCTTGAGTGTTTGGTTTCCTTGGTTTCCCCTGGCTTGTAGGTGTTCAGGTCCTCCCACTTTTGTGACATATATGCCACTATTGCTCTCAGCATGTATCCAAATTGCCATCACACAGCATGTCAAGGTTTATACCAGCATCCTGTCCTCCTCACCTTCCGAGGGTAAGTAAGCCCCCTTGCCACAGGAAGCCAGAGCAGGCAATGAGTCACAGCTAGACTCTGTCTGTGGCACAGCTGTGACCTGGGAGCCACCTGCAGCTCTGTGCTGCACAGCACCTGTGGGGATCAAAAAGCCCATCATGTCCAAGAGGGTGTTTTCACCCCCCTGGCTTTACAAAGAAAGAAACCAGAGTTCAGGCCGCGTGTCACCATGTGACATACTGCTCATCCACCCCTGCAGCTGGCCAAGCTCAGCAAAGACCATAGCCACACCAGGACAGTATTTTGTGATCAGATCCATGACTATAAGGCAAGGGCAAAAGGATATACTGGAAGCAGTGGAAGTTCTTGCAAAACAAAATCCTTAAGATTTGATTAATTGTCATGTGAAGAACCTCTCAAAGCTGCCAGACAATACAGAAACAGACAAAGGAACTCTTTTGATATCAGAATAGACAAGAGATGCCAATTTGTTCAGCCAAACCCATCACTCTATGATAGCACAAGGATATCTATTTCCTAACTGCCTGCTTTTGAAATGGTTAGAGACTCCCACTGAAAGCAAGAGACAGCGGGGATGGAGGTTAAAGGAAATTAGTAATCTGGACTGGAAATTGAAGGTACTCAAAAACAAGTTCAACTTCTCACTATCATGGGGGGGGAGGGAACATGGAAGCAGCCAAATTTATGCTATACCTTATTGCTCAAGCTCAGCACTACCTGGAAGACTTAGAAGCAGGCACTGACCTGCATGCATTTTTCCAGTCCCAGCCCTTGATGATATGAGTAAGAGACAGGAAAACAGAGGAAGCTTTGAAAACACAGGCTCAAAGGACAGAAGTGCACACCTGAGTTGTTTTCAGCAGCAGCTGCCGCACACCAAGAACTGTACAATCTAGCAAAGTACCCTGCAAAGCCAGTGGCAGAGGCACTTAAGCCAGGAAGAAAATTCCCTCCTGGATATAGTTTTGTTTGTTTATTTGTGTGATTGATCCCCACGAAAGCAAACACACACCTGTCTCTCTCCCTCATGCTCACAGTCAAGAGCAGTTTGTGTGGGAGAAGCCTTTGGTAACCCAGCTCCTCCCATCCCAGCAGCTCCTTGCTCTCCCTGGCAGTCACCAAAGCAAATGGATCACCGAGTGCTTCCCCAGAGAGAGGAATTTTGGTGCCTGCAGGTAGACTGTGCGCAGGGCAGAGGCATGGTTATTGCAGTGGTTTCCTGTTAGCCTGTTGTTCACCAGCCTTCCAGGCACACTCCTTTCCTTGCAAGGCAGGCCACACCACACTGGATCTTTCCACATCAAACCCAAATGCTTCTTGACTTTTACCTCCTTGCCATCCTTTTCCCCTCATTTCCCATGCCCAGTTCCTCTCCATGTGTGTGTTTTGAAATAACTCACTGATCCTTCTGTGAGCCAGATAAGCCATAGGGCCACAGAAGAAAGAGATCAGAAATACCACCCTTTTTTTTTTTTTTTTTTTTTTTTTTGGAAAAGCTCTGCAGCGTGCAAGCTTGTAGCTACCAGATGGCTAGAAAGCAATTGTGGTGACTGCTTGGACCCAAGCCATCTGTCATAAGCCAAGGGCTCTAGGTGACAACAGTGCTTCAGTATAGTGCAAGGGCCAGCTGGTGGATGAAAAGAGCTCGGGCAAGTAAACTGAGAGTTGAGGAGTACAGCCTACTGCTGTGCTACAGTCAAGGCAATGGAGTCACTGCACTGCTGTAGGTTTACTCCATGTAAAACTCAGTGCACTTAAAGGCATGTAAATAGAACTTTCAGTCTATGTGTGATTTCAAACTCCAACGCTTGTAGATTCAAATTTAAACAGTCACAAGCATAGGAGAATACAACATTATTTGGCCAGCCTTATTGGGGTAAGCATTTGATACAAGAAAACGCCTAAAAAGTTGAGTTCATGATTATCCTCAGAGAAGTTGATAAGCAGTATATAAACTATCAAAAAAAAGAAAAAACATAATAAATAACAACATGGAAGAATACTAGTTGTAATGACAGAAAATCTTAAAAAATTATGGAAAGAGACCACCTGAGAACAGCACATCAGTAAAAACACTGCTGGCAGATGAGAGACAAATGTGCCCATAACTCTAAAGGTCTCCTGTCACCTTTGTACAGAACTCTCTACAGAGTTTACATTATAAGCATAAATAAGGCGGTACGTCAGTGAGGCCTGCTCCAAGTAAGGAAGATGTGAATCCTTGCTGAGAGCAGGGGATTTTTCCAGCACAAAGGAGTATAGTTTGGCAGAGGAGACATGAGAAAACACTGGACTCAGAATTGCAGTGTGATCCAATATCTTCTCAGAGCAGGATCTCTGTCCAGATTCCCAGCCTGCCTGTCCACGCTCAGTCACTTCGGCCAAGAATTATTTTATGTCAATAAACTCAGTCCTTTTCCAGGGAATAGGAAATTCATCCAGTGTGGATGAATTGGCTGATATATGAAAGGAACAGCTCCAGAGAAAATAATTTTAATTACTCTGTAGGAGAGGCAGTGCAGGCAAACAGTAGAAACTAAAAAACTCAAGGGAAAAGAAAAAGCTGATTCCAAAAGAATAAACCCAAAAGAGAAGTGTATATCTGATGTGTCATCAGTGTACTTTGCAATTCTCTGAAATGGAGGGATAAATATGTGACATGTTAACATGTTGTTGCCTTCCTCTGGGATAAAGGGCACACCACACTTCAGGAATCTCCAGTCCTCTAGCAAGAGACTGATGCCTGCAAAGACCACACATTCCACCTGACTACAGGCAAAAACAGAGTATCTGATTGCATTTTTAGCAGAAACTAGAACTGCTTTTTTTTAAAGGCAGCAGCTACTTGTTGCCTATCATATGGTGAGAAGGAAAATCAAAAAAAAAAAAATCTAAAAAAAAAATTCTACATTTTAAATCATAGATAGGTATCAGATCACCCAGATCCTGGGCCAGTAGGAAGTGGTAGGTATTCTGAGCTGGAATTAAAAGGAAAAGCAACTCAAGAGGACTGAATTTTCCTATGAAGAGCTGCTCTGACAAGCGTTTTTTTACTGAAAGGAGCAGGTTAGTCCTGAAATTTCCCCTACTTAGTGCTCAAATCTGAGGAAAGTTTTTTGCACGAACCCTCCTCTGCTCTGCTGAGTAAGTCAACTCAGCACTGGTTTAGCCTTGAAGCCACACTTTTACTAAAGGCCCAAATCAGACTGTCATCTAAAGAGTACTCCCCTGATTTGCCAACCTCTGACTGCTATACCACAGGGGTGAAATGCCACCAAATGAGCTAAAAATAATATTAACAATAATTTTTTAATTATCTTGGCAGCACATTCACTGCAATTACAAAGAAATTGCATTTAAACATGTTTTATGGGTTTAATTTTCTGTTCAATTAATGCAATTATTTTGCAACTGTTACTCTTAACTTTAGCTCAAACATTTAATACCAAGGGAGAACAAATTTTTAAAGAGCTTTATGGAGCTGATTTGTTGTGTGTATAATAATGAAATTGGGTTGTTATAAAATGAAGCAATTCTTTATTAAATAGTCAGCTTTACTGATCTTAATTGCAAGCTGCATCTCTACATGGCACCTGTACATTCTGATGTGTTGTCATAACCCTCAGAGCTATGTAAACAAGCAAGTCCTGTCCTGTTGCTGGCTGACTCCTGCAATCACAGAGACAGACAAAGTGATCTCCAAGGAGTCAGTGTTATGTATGTAAATACAAAAAAAAAAAAAAAAAAGAGAGAGAAGAAAGAAAGATGGAAGGAGTAGTGGTTAAGTAATAGGACAATTTTTTAAGAATATATATTTAATGGGGTAGAAGGCAAATAATTTAAAAACTCAAAAGGAATACAGAAACTCAAAGAGAATATAAGTGCATGTGAACAACTAAATTCCTCATTCCAAACTCAGTTTCCACAGGTGCTGGGGAATTCTGGTTTCCACAGAGGTAAAACTAATGCCTCTAGGGGAAAAAACAAAAAAAACAAAAAAACAAAACAAACACACANATTTTTTAATCCTGGTTTGAAACTAGGGCTCTCCTATTTCTCAAGTCCTATTTTGAAACATGCAGTTGTCAGCAACAGTTTCTCTGGTTCATCCACAGGTTTTCAAAAGATTTATAAGTCAGTGCTGCACTGGTAGGAGTGCAAGCAGCCAGATTCCTCGCTGGCATAAATCAGCATCATTCCACCATGGTATATTGTGCAACATTGATTTACACCAGCTATGAAATTAGCCCACAGTGCTCTGCCGTGGAAAAAATATAACTCCCTGCAGTGGCAAGGAGGTGAAAACCTTCAAGCTAGCCTGATATTTATCTGTCTGGACCAGACAGATTTTGATCACAGTCACATTCCCCTTTCTTTTATCCATCTAGTGCTCCTTGGCTCCAGAGGTGAAATTTTCAGAAGAGACTAATATTAGACTGAACTGCTTACACAGTGGGACCTGTGTGAAGCTGAAGCTAAGTAGTTTACAAACTCTTGGCAAACTCTACTAATTCCCAAGTTACAATATGCACCAGACTGTTCCTGACAGAATGTGATGCACCCAGAGAAAAAGTGGACTTCTAGGAAAAAGGTGGACTGTCAGGGAAGAGACTGAGTTTGGTGGTGTGTCTGTAAGAGAATGACTGAATTAAAATCAAATCAACTCTGCCAGAGTTTCTGTTTGACAGTTCATGGTCTCATCCTTTAAACATTTGCATCTGCGAAACAGGTAACATCTCTCTGTGACATTCCTCCAATCCCTTATGATATTGGCTTTGAGCTTCATAGAAGCACAAAACTTCAATAAATAAATATCCTGCATTTTTTGTACTTTTATCTGCAGCACTTCATAATCTAAACACACCTTTTAGCAGAATTAAAATATTGAGGCAAGCATCAAAGTTCTGACTCTTCTGGCTCTAATGTATGCACTGCAGTGTGTGCTTCCATTTGATCAAACCATCTGTAGTGACAAGGAGAAAAAAACTTGCTTGTAAGTTCAGACTTTGCTTTGAAATAGTCAAAGATTTGCCAGAAAGAAGTCTTTTGAATCAGCCAGTGTTTTCAGACACTTTGAGAGCCACTGGCAGATAAACCCTTTCAAACAGTGATCATTCTAAGCTTGCCAGCAATATCTGCTCACAGCACACTTTCCTTTGCCACAACATGGGATCAGAGAGGAGTTTCCACTCATCATTTTCTTATTGATGGAAATCAGAAATTATGTCTTCATCAATCTCTTCTCTCAGATTGTCTTGATTCCTGGGGTCAAAATTCTTTAGCACATACACAAAAAACAAACAGTGTTAGCAGATGCTGCCCTTTTTCCCCCCAGTTTCACCTTTTTTCATCTTTTGCTTTGTTTTTGCCTAAAAGACAAAGCAAAATACAAACCAACAGTTTTCTGCATGTAGACACAGATGCTGAAAGGTGGCTTCAGCCACGTTTCCAAACCCATGTCTCCCTGCAATCCCTCTCTAAGCTCTGCTGCACATCTGTGCACACCTGTAAGGTGGTGTGCAGCTCAGGAAGGTGTACATGTTAATGTGAGTGCCCCCCTGTGGTACTGTACCGTCAGCTGAGGCTTAGGAAAGAAAAGCCACTTGTTACCCTGCAATAACCTGTTCTTGCAGAAAGCATCAGGTTTCACGGCAGGTTAGCTTCCCTGAGCTGTAAGAGCAAAACAATTAGAATAAGCTGTTGGAATCACCCCTGGTAAAGCCAATCTGGAAATGCCCCTAGGAGCATGGGAACTAAGCGGTGAAGCTCTTCACAGTGTCGAAGCAGTATTGAACAATGTCATTAAGGGCTGGGTTCAGCCACAGTTGTGAGTTATTATGGTTTGTTTATTGTTAGCATTGCCTGGCCAGGCCTTTGAGGCAGAGGAGCTTAGTGTGTGAATGGCACCATTTGAGTGAGAGTCACCACTGTCATTCAATTCTGATCCCAACAAAGCTGTGCTCTTCAACGCTGGATGACAAGGAAAGAGGGCCCAAATGTGAAAACAGCTTCTAGGCAAGGGATCCATCAAAATTCCTCAATCAACTCTAATTCCCTAAATTAAGCTTGGACAATCTTGCAGTTGCTTCTCTAACTGAATGTAATGGGAGCAGTAGCAAGCTGGAGTGAAGCAGCTTCAGGAGAACTGTGCCACGGGCTTCAACACTGCTTCCCTTTCCCCAGTATGGTGGGGAACCACCACATAGTCTTGTCCAGTGGAAGATCTCTTTAGCCCATGGGCAAAACTCCACCAGAGTCCTTCCCCTGAAGCTGAGTGGAGCAGGAAGGGAGGAAGCTTGAACCCTCACATGGCCTGTGACTTTTTGCCCTGACTTCTGTCACCTGCTTTGGAAACCGAGATACTCAGTTCCTCTTCTCTGAGAAAAGGATAACCGATCTAAGTCTGGATCAACACTCTCCGTTCCTAATCCTTCCACTCACTTTTGTTGAGGGTGACTCCAGGTTCTGGTTCAAGCCTTGGGAAGATGCAAAGGACCAATCCATCCTGCTCTTCTTCCTAGGACCTCTTGGTGACCGTGTTCCTAATGTCACTTGTTCAAATGCTGACTTTTTTGCTACCAGTGGTGCTTTAATCCATGTCTCCAGTCAGGAACTCCAACAAATATGTCAGATATTCTCAACTGACTATATAATAACTCCATTTCCTCTTGCTTTGATAATAATTTGGNATAGTAAAATACAGTAAAAAATAGGGCGGGAGGTGGGAGTTAGCCTGCACTTTTAGACAATTTCATTTTAATTCTTAATTTCAATTATTCTCTGAGAATCAGGGCTGAGACCTTGAGCTTTCACTACTCTTAATGACAGTCCATGTGAAAACCACCCTGCCTTCCTGCTCCCGCCCACCCCCGCCCCGCCTCCCGTGCCCCCCTTCCTTTGGATATTGTGTCAAACTTTCAGAATCCACGTTTGAAAATGTTGCCCATACCTATTTACTCATCCTTGTAATTAGATAACAGTGATGGGAGGAGTTCATACGTCTTTAACGTGATTCAAGTAAGGGCATGTCCTCTACCTTTCTCTGGAAATTAATCAGCCTAATAGCCTTGCTTTTCAAATGTTTTTCTTGGCAATCAAATGACTTAAAAAGTTTTCTCTCTTTCCCATTCAAAAGTCATTTCATTCTCTCTTCTTAGCCTTCGTGAGAATCATCTCAGTATTTGAAGGAAATATTAGACCAATATATCTGGATTATAAACTCCAAAGAACAAGTTTTCAGACACTGACTTGCCAGAGAATCTCAAGTATTATTTGCAGTGGTTCCTTTTATTGTCTCTTGTGTTAGATCTCAGTCTACCTCTTCCTAGCACTTTATCTTTCCATTAGGCCTGTGGAAAGGAGAGGCAGTTACTGCCTATTTTGGTGCGTACATTAGAATACGGAGATCCCCTCAGGAACTGACTGCAAGGAGTTCATTATTGGCTTCATTGCTAGAAAGCTCCCAGATGGCAAGCAATGTATTTTCAGTCATTGCCAGACTAACATCTCTCCGAACAAGTGACCTAGAATGGTATCTCATCCTCAATTCAGTCATCCTATCTCCATAAATACAATTTAACTTAACAAAATTGCATTTGATGAGTAGTTAATCCAGTTTATGCTTTAATCCCTTTTGGTATTTCAAAGGAAAAAAAAAATCAAAGCAGCTAAATATTGTGGAGAATGAAGTAATGTTCTCCTGCTACGAATTTCAGGAAAAAATACATTTTTCCTGAGAGGAGAGGAGAGGAGACTGCATTGGTTTTTTTCTGATTTGGGCCCCCAGGATGACAGAAATTCTTACCTCTGTTTTTACATTATTCATTCTTACATATATTAAAATTATAATATCAGATCATTCCACAGGTTAATGATTTTAGCCAAAATCTGTCTTATATACCAAGAAGATCACAAAAAAACAAGATATCTCTCTGTAAAAACAAATATGGACTGACCTCTTTTAGGGTGTATACCTGTATATTTCTATAAAAAATCAGAGGTCAGAGCAACATTTCAGATCTGAATATAAACATCTTGTGCAAAGAACTGAACAAGGTTTTGTCAAGTCCCAGGAAAACATCTGAACCATCTTTCTGCCTTGCCAATGGTTATCGGTTGAAGAACCATAGAGAAGAGTGACATAATCAAATACTAGGTCCAGAACTGGGAGGTTTCAGAGGGGTTGGGAGGTAGTATAATTGTTCAATAAGATGTGCAAGAGAGGAAGAAAAAAATAAATCTTGAAGGATTTTATGCATGATTCAGATATTAACAGGGCAATAAAAGACCAATTTACAGCATATGTGATCTGTTTTGATGAACAAGTAAAAATGCAAATAATATTTTACAGAGTATAAGGTAGAATGCACAGTAGGCAAGATTATCTCTGTGAGTCATCTACCTTCTATACCAAGTCTGCTTCATAGACCTGCCTTTTTGCATGATCATAAGAAGTACCCCCCAGACACTTCTGGGTCTTCCAGGAAAAGAAAGCCCATGCTTTCCATTCTTCAATACTATCCAGCTTTTTTTCAGTTCTGCATCAGAAGTGTTTGTGGTGTTTTGTCTGCCACTCTGTTACCTTCACCTCTGTAAGAAAACCTGCCTTGGCCTTAATCAGAGAAAGTTTGCAATAATCTTGAGCAATACTGACTGTATAAGATTGCAAAAGGGAACAATTAAATGCTGGCCACCATCTCTTTCCTTGTATGTTGGAGGAGTGTGTTGTCATAGGGTTTTAGAAATGTTGGTTGGAGGGAAAACCTCTGGAGGTTGTCTACGTTCATCAGAGACTGTGGCCAATACTGTGTCAGGTCTGGTGATGCTTCGCCAGATGAGTCTTGAAAATCGCCACAGATGGCAACTTCACCACCAATTCTGATACAGTATTCCAGAAACACACTATCTACTGATGAATAAATTTTTCATAATTTTTTGTATGAACCTCCTTCGTCACAATTTGCAATTACCTTCCCTTGAAAGACTATTTGCTCATGTAGCTAGCCTAGTTGTCTAGTAGCTATTAACTAGTTGCCTGAAAAGAGTTTGAGTCATGTATCTCTATAATTTTTTCCAGAAATTGTAAGTTACATTTCATAAACCCTTTTTCTTCTCTATCAAATGAAACAAACCCATGTCTTCTTTAACAGGCCATGTGCTCCACACCCCTATGTATCTTTGTATCCTGCCTCTGGACTTCATCCAGTTTCTCAGTATCTCTCTTTAACTGAAGGAACCAAATCTGGCAGTATTTCAGGTGCAGTCTCACCAATGCCAAGCAGAGATAGTTTCATCAATCTGCTGTCCAAGCTCATCCTAATGTAGCATGTGGTTTCCCTTACTACAAGCACATTTCTGGCTTGTGTGCAGTTTGGCACCTGACATAACACCCAGATCCTTTTTCATAGTGCTATTTCTCAGCTAGTCAGTTCCCAGTCTGCACTGATGCAGAGGGTTACCCAACTCCAGATGCACAACTTTGCAATTCATGCAACATTTTTGGTCCAGATCCAAAGTTTCTCTTGGCCCTTGCAGTTCTGCCACACAGCAAGTCAACCACTCCCCCTGACACACCACCATCCACAGATATCCAGAGGGTGCATTTAGTCAAATCATCCAGGTCATTGAAGAAGATATTAAACAAGCAGTCCTAGTATAAGCCCTTTGGGTACTGTAATCATTGCTGGCCACCCAGCTGTCCTCCAGATATCAGTTGCTATCCTTGGAACCTGTCAATCCTGCTAGTTTTCAACTCTTCTAATAATCCATCCCCTCCACATTGCCTCAAACTACTATTGAAAGTGCTATAGAAGTCATATCAAAAGCCTTTCCAGATACATTCTATTCACTATTCTTTCATCCACAGTCATTTCACCATAGAACACAAACGGGTTGATGAAACATGATGCCTTGCTATTTCCATGTCTATTGCCTCTGCTTACTTTCGAGTTTTTCATGTGTCTAAAAATTGAGTCTAGGAGGATATTCCCCATGGTTTTTCCAGACAGGGAAATACAACTAACCAACAGTTCCTTGGATCATCCTCTAGCTTTTGTAAAGCTGAACTTAATATTTCCCAGCTATGAGAAACCTTCCTCAGTGTCCATGGTTTTACACTGAGAACAGACAGCAACCTTGCAATCCTATCAGCACCCTCAGCACTTTTAGATGCATCCCACCATCCCTAACATTTTGCTCCCCTGCTGTTGACTTCCTCTCCCACTCCAATTTATACCAGTATGCATGGGAGACTGGGAGAGTGTGCTTGCTTTGAAGGATGAGCCAATGAATTTGTTGAGTACTTCAGCATATTCTGTGCCGTGAAGTCTGGGAACCTCAACAATTGTTTATATGTTGTGGTGTTGCCACTTGGGACACACATCAATCCTTGTGTGGTTTCCAGTCCTTTAAGTCTGGAGACAAAAACTATTATGGAGATGGCTTTTTAGCCCTTCAGACTGCTTAGAATGTAACAGCCAGTAGCAATTATCTACAAAACCACTAAACTAAGGCAATAAATGTTAGGTGCAGTAGGAGAGATCGCACAATTCTCCTGTTCTGCACATTACTGAATGTACACGTCTATTCAAAGGGAAATTTTCAAAGGAATAAAGTAAATCAGGCTGCCACTTTCCCCTTTGAAAAGCAATAGGTATTGCCATTTTCAGCTACTAACATAGGTGTTTCATTTAGATAATTAACTTCCTGTGTGGTCAAAGGACAGAAAGGCTTCCAGGAGGCAAGTCAGAATACCTAAAAGGTAGGTCTCTACTCTGAAAGACTTAGGCTTTTGGGTGGGAAGAAAGCAGTGGTAACATCTTCCTAGATGTTCTTCATATGTTTTTGAAAAGCCCAATCCAGTATTTGTACAAAAAGTGTGGTGTTTCTGCTTCAGTCTAGTCTCAGAAGTCATACTCTCTCACTTATGAAGCTAAACTTCTCTTACAAAGTGTTTAAACACAATCTGTTGCTCCACAACTGTATCTTTTTCCACAAGAGAGAAAATAGAAGCACATACTTAATGTGCTAGTCCCTAGATAATTTTTTAAGGAGGGCTAAGTAAAAGAATGATAGATAAAAGCTGGATTTTCTCAGCATATTGAAAAAAAATCTTTTTTATTTGTCATTTTTTGGAAAGGAGAACATGACAAGTATGTTTAATGTGGAAGAAAAGCTTGTTTGTAGATGCTGGAAAATTTATTCAAGGACAGCTCACCCGTATAAAAAATGACCCCTGCTTTACTGCCAAGGTCAATGAGACCTAGAGCGACCTGCCACAAAATTGTAGTTTTGTCTGCTTGTTTGGCCCGGTTCATCCCTTTTCTCCATTTCCTGTTGGTGCTTTGGAGACAGTTAACACTCCCCCACTTCCCGGGTACTTGGCAATTTACCCAAGATGCATGAAAACCCCTCAGAAGGATAATATAGACCTTATGGGGTCAGTTTTTCCCACTCAGTCTTTGGAGGGAGGTAGGAAGTGATGATGTTGTACTGTATCAAGAGACAGATGCTATCGGTTTTTTGCTAGTTCTCTCTCCAGTTAATTTTCTAACTTTCACTGTCTTAATACTTCAGCCATTTATACTTTGTACAATCATAATTAGGCACATCCTGCCGTGGGTTTATCTGCTGCTATACTCTTTAAAAAATCTGCTCGCCGTCTCAAGGCTCTGAGATCTTACACCTGTATAGAACACTACTGTTGAGAAATTAGGTATTATACACTCCTTATGGTTAATATTCTTATGAAAGCACTGTTGTTGCAGAGCAGTTCTGTTCTTTTCTCTTCCTCTAATTCAAGGGAATTTGAAGCCATTTCTTGAAATATTCACAGGGCACATAAAACTACCCATGACATCAACTGGAACCAGTTAAATTCATCAGAGGGGTTAAAAATTGATAAGAGAGGGAAAGAATATGACCACATTTTCATTTGTGCATTAATCACACATTCCTCATCACTCACCTTTTTTGAATTCTTGGTTAAAATCAAATGACCATAATTATATGGTAGTCTCTGTTATCTAGAAAATTGAATACAAATAACATGTTGTAACAAAGGACAAAGACAACACCAAAAGTAATAATCACAACGCAAAGACAAGCCTCTTAATCGCCTTCACTAAACTTCAAAAACAGAGACTCTGCAATTTTACTTATATTGTAGACTGTAGGAATTATTAGGTGAAAATCAATGGGGAGTGAAAAGCAAGAAAAAAGATAAGAGCATATTCTTTCTTTTTCTCTGATCATAAGAGCCATGAATGCAAAATTTAAGGTGATAGTCTACAATAGATTCTCATTTTCATACAGTGCTTTAACCTTACTCAGAGCAGAAAAATCTCTTCTGCTACAGTTACATTTGCCCAGTTGTTTTCATAACACTAAGTTCTTAGCAAGAGAAAAATGTCATACAAAAGAAGTATGTGCATGCATTTAAGTGTATGGGCATTTACCAAGAGCTTTGTCTTCCCCCTTAGCACTGACCACTTCAGCTAAACTAGGGTCACAGCTGCACAGCTCTTCCTTGCCCTTCCAGTCTAAAAGATTTTATTTCTTGAGCCTCTGTCCCTGCACGGATGTTCACATACGTGTGAACATATGTGGACACTTAATACATGCACATACCTATATTCACACATACATTTTGCAGTCAATTTATCAAAGCCCACATGTATGATTGGACAGAGATAGTATATGGTTAAAAGTGAGCTAAGTGAAGTAACAGTCATTTGGAGCTCCAGGAAAACGAAGTGTTTCATATGGAAGGGATGGCATGGAGCAAGTTTTTATGTCACAAGTATAATATTAAGAAATCTTACCTCATTTCCTTAATTAGTCTTTTCCCATTGTGCCTATAGACCAAAAGGTTTACCTATTTGAGCTCAAAAGGGTGGAATGTTTTGGCAACCACATTAAGTTGCTTTTAATTGAGGATTTTGGCTGTCTCCTTACATTTATTTACTATACTTAATATTGTGAATGTTATAACTTCGATACAAACCTTTTTTCTTGGTTTCTATATTCAATAAAATCCAGACCAAAGTGCCACTGAGACAGTGAGAGTGCTACAAGAATGTAAATTTGTCTTTTATCCACATGAGCATTTATAAGCACTGCAAATTTCCAGATTTTTGTTGGGACTTAAAAGTGCAACATAGATCTGATTCTGGACTGATACTCACAAGTTTTGAATTATTGGAAACACAGTCTTCCCCCTCACCAGAAAAAAATGCAACAAAAGTTTGTGCCAATGAGGAAGATAAGAGAAGATAGCCTGATATTGGTTGAAATAAAAGGTTCAAAATTAAAATCAATAAAAATTTTAGTAAAAGTGGTTTGGTTTATCGGAAGATGAACTAACATTATGTGTATTACATGATGAATTCACAAAAATATTACTATCAATTTTACCATTCAAAGGAAATTCAAAATATTATTATGACACTTCACAGCACCAATATTTTTACGTTTTTAAAGAATCACAAAACACAAACTATAATGCTTTTACAAATGCTACAGGGCCATCTATTGAACATTTACACTCTTTTTGAGACACCAGGGAGAGACAATAAGGCTTAAGAATAGCTATGTCTTTGAAAGGCATCAGAAGCAACTCCATGCAAATTGATGGAGTTAGATTAGTGTAAAACCAAATTCATAGTTAATATCTATATAAGGCAGATAAAAGAAAATAGCACTGAGCTTCAGGGCTCACAGAGACAGGAAAGCCCAGGCCTGGACCTAGAGTATGAATTTGGTGAATGTGGTAGCAACCGTGTGCTATCTTAGCAGTGTGGGCTCTCTTTGTACACAGCTGGGGTGTTTTTAAAGAATAAAACCTACTCCAATTGCAACACATTTTTTCAAACTCATCCTGCATGATATGAAACCTGCCTTAGACTCAGCAAAAGTGCAAAAGAAAATTGCAGTAGTTACCACCCAGTTTTATAAACACAACTTGCACTACATGTAGTTGAGTCCTCCTCACTGAGCAAAAAGCACTTTGGAGCTACCAATTAAAATATGAAAAATCAGCTAAAGTTTCTCTAACTAAATTCTTCCTATCATATCCTTCTTACCATTATTATATTTATTGATTGATTTAATTTTGATTTTGGACTCTCATTTCTCCAGAGGTAAATCTGAAAATCTCAGAGGGACTTATCAGTTAGATAGAAGAGCATCAGCAGAGAGCTCCTCCAAAAGAAGAATGTGGAAGGGATAGATGGTTTCTTGTAGGCTTCCTGTCTTCATATGACAACACAATTGGGCTATATCAAGCCTTATCTCCAATACTATTACCTAATGCAAGGGCACAGACATGTAGAAGTGTGCAGGCACTGGTGGAGGAAAGGAGATAGAATGAGGACCTGACCTCACACATCCTGGCTTTCCCATCAAGTACTGCCATACCTGCTTCTAAACAAACTCATTGCTGCTTTCCTGCCTTCTCTAACTTTGCCTCTAAATGGGATTTCCCCTTCTGTGCTCCTCGAACTTCCTTTTTTCCCCTCTCCTGCTCACTCAGTGATTTTATTAAGAAATCACCCTATTCACTTTCTTCTGTTCTCAGTCTTCTAATACAGCCTGAGCCAGTATAGTTTCCTACCCCACTTCTACAGTCCTGCTATGCACAGCTGCTTTTTCTCCTATCTTTTTCCTACTGTCTACTTCTCTACCAGTGTCCCTCCTGGGATTGTCCCCTCTGCCCCTGTCCAGCTGTGCCATGAGCTTTCTGAGGCACAGCAGCTGTGTGTTTATAATAATACAGCACACCACATATAATCCCACTGTGAATTGCATGGGGTTGCTTGTAGAACATGGAGCTGTGCTGGTGATTTTGTAATGGTTGGTTTCCTAGAAATAAACCCCAGCAATGTGCTCCACAGGTAGCACTTGAACCAATGCTCCCAGCCTACCATCGCCCCTTTACTTCCATCTTCTTGATCCAAGTTCAAGTGATGTGTTGAGCATGGATTTTTTTTCTGAAATAATCAGCATTCGGTACAAATAGAGGCTGTTAAGAGATAATACTTCTGTCCCTGAATCTCTTCCCAGCTGTTCCTTGCTGTTGTTCCTAGCTTTATAAATTCACTTCTAAATCTCGTATCCTTCATTTTAGCCAGACAAAATTTTTTTCAAAACAAACCTCAGCATATCTGGACTATTTGCTTGCTATATATAGACCAAAATAAAATCCTCAGCTACAGTTTGAGCTAGTGAGAACATATGGAATGCCTCACAGACTTTAGAGAGAAACAACTAGCTATGGAAAAGTGTAATTAACTCACAGGAAGGCTACTGTGACATGAAGGAACAATTTCTACCATGCTGTACTACTGGATCTGACTAGGTCTTATGGAAAACTTTATTCTGATGTAGGGAACTTCTGAAACTTTTGGAAACTTTTACATATATATATATGCACACATTTATATATAAGGCATAAAGAACAAAAATATTAAGAGGTGCCAGATTTGATCCATGTGGACAAACCTTGAGGAGAGGGGAATATCCCATCTTTTGTAATATTTTTGTTTAAATTAGCAATTAAAGCCTACCAGAATTCAAAGGATAGGAATACTGAGATGGAGGGCTTGAAAGCAGAATGTTCTTTTTTCTATATTGAATCAGATCTGTCTTAATTTGTATCTATGATAGTATATGAAATAATTATCTAAATTATTTTTTAAAAATCATTTCTTGCAACAAAAAATTTTAGTAAAATAGTCACATTACTGTCACTTAAAACATGCTTTATTGGTCATTGTGCAAAATAATGACCAATGGGAGGGATAGGATAGGACAGGACAGGACAGGATAGGATAGGATAGGATAGGATAGGATGAGATGGGATGAGACAGAAAAGAACAGATTAATCTCAAATCCCTGAAGCTCTAGGACAGGTAGCTACACATACTGGCTCTAATCAAGGTCTTGGCACAAATGATGGAAGGGAGAAATGAAGTATGGGAGGCAGTACAAAACATCAGAAGAGTTTTGAAGTGCCCTTTGAAGAGCAGATTTTGAATACCAGTGTCACTTCCACATATATGGGAATCTTCAGAAATGCTGCTAAAGTTTAGCATAGAGTAATACAGTATGTGCATCCTGGGAGAAAATATAGGGGCTAAACAACAGAGAAGTCATTGGAAAAAATTATATAACCAGCTTAAATGTAAACTACACAAAGCCAGCAATTGCTCCACACAGTCTCAGCTGTGATAAATTAATGCACAGCAAATAGGTAAGAAATGTCTGAGAAGAAACACTGTAGAAAGAGGATTTGATGAATTAGAAGAGATCAGCGACAAAATTTATGTTATTAATTTCACCAGCATCTCTAAATACTCTGAGCATATCCTCAGCTAACTTGCAGCTGCTGAGGTTCCTCTCCAGATTTTGGATACTGAGCACTTCTTAGCAATATCTAATCTGTGGTTACTTCCTACTTTATTGTTAATAATCAGCCAGAGCCCACTGGCTATGGGCCACCAATAGGTGAAAAGTCAACAGACATTGCAATACGTTTGTCCTGTCTCAGACCAAGGTTTGCAGGCCGCACCTTGCAGGAATGTTATTATGGGAGTTATTAAAAATCTATTTTTGTTCCAAACAATGCAAACAGAAGGAAGTGAGCCTATCAGGCGACTTATTTCCTATTCAATCCGACAGGTAGTTGGAGAATGGCCATCTGGAGTTTAAAAATTGCCAGCCGAGTGTCTCAGATTTGTCCTTTCCTGCACTAACACATTCGCTCTGGGTAGCGCAGCAATGTTGTCATGGCACAACAAACAAGAAGCAACTTTCGGGAGCGGAGGGAAGGAATTGAAGGAAGTTAGTTAGCCATGAGAAAAACTGTTTGCTCTTGCAGTGCTGATAGCCAAGAGGCAAAACACTTGGACATGATCCATTCAGCTGGAAACACTTTTGTGTCATGGGAGCACCAAGGTACCGAGTGCAAGAAGCCATGGGGCAAGGGTTCAGGTGTGGCACGGCTCCATCCCCAGTCTGCCTGCACCCTGGCTCCCACAGCCAGATAGGCCAGTGTCCCAGCTCCCATCACTCTTGGCAAACCAGAGCATTCCTTCTGCCTGCAGTTCCAGGGTGCTAAATCTTCATTTCCTGAAAACTGAAAAACTCTCTGCCTGAAGCCAGCTCTCACCCTGAGTCCTGCTGCTCCTTCTGCAAGGAGCCACACATGACCCCATCCCTCTGGTTAAGTGAGTCTGACAAAATCACAAGCAGTCAGCATGAAAAGCAAGTGAAGGCTTTAGGAAAGAAAAACTCTGCGACCCTCCAGCACCTCCCCCCACAGTCAACCACCCTTTTTGAATTTCACTGTGTTGACAGGATTACCCTACAGTTTTAGACTCTAAGTAACACAGGGCTTCTGAGCTGAAGTCCATTTTCCTGACCAATGAGTGAATAGGAAATTACCTGCATGACTACTTTGCTTGGCTTGTTGCAGTTCTTGTGCTGGCTCCAGCAAAATTTGTTTTCACCTTCATCATCCTTTAACTCTTGGCTAAGCAAAACATCACTTGCCAAGGGTCTATCACCAGAGTGTGGTTTGGCAAATGCATATGTTGCAAAATACCGCCTAGCCTAAAAAAATCTTATATATAATAATTAGTCCTGCACATGGATTGAGGCAATACAAAGCACAAATATAGACTGGGCAGAACATGGATTGACAGCAGCCCCGAGGAGAAGGACCTGGGGGTGTTGGTTGTGAGAGGCTCAACATGACCCATCAATGTACACTTGCAGTCCAGAAAGCCAATCATATCCTGGGCTGCATCAAAAGAAGTGTAGTCGATGAAGGTGATCCTGCCCCTCTGCTCTCATGAGATCCTACCTGGAGTACTGCATCCAGTTCTGGGGCCCCTAGCATAAGAAAGACATGAACCTGCTGGAGCAAATCCAGAAGAAGGGCACTAAACTGATCACAGGGTTGGAGCACCTTTCCTACAAAGACAGGCTGAGAGAGTTGGGGCTGTTCAGCCTGGACAAAAGAAGGCTCTGGGGAGACCTTAGAGCAGACTTCTGGTACCTAAAGGGGGCCTAAAAGAAGGATGGAGAGGGACTTTTTACAACACCATGTAGTTATAGGACAAGAGAGAGTGTCTTCAAACTGGAACAAGGTAGGTTTAGTTTAACTATAAGGAAGACATTTTTGACTATGAGGGTTATGAAACACTGGACCATGATGCCCAGAGAGCTTGTGGATGTCCCATGCCTGGAAGCATTCAAGGCCAGGTTGGATGGGGCTTTGAGGAACCTGGTCTCATGGAAGGTTCCCTGCCCGTAGTAGGCGAGTTAGAACTAGATGATCTTTAAAGTCCCTTCCAACCCACACCATTCTATGATTCTATGATAAGGGGTCCCAGTTTATAATCTTGTCTCTTCCCTTCATATGCATTTTATGCCTCAGTGTTTTAGAGCATATACATAGCAGAAAGGCAAAGTTTGGTCAGTAGAACTAGAAAAGAGACAAAACAAGAAGAAGTTAGAAAATTCTGGAAGCATTTCCATTGAGGGGGTGGACCATTATGGAGATTTTATTCCACTTTTTAAAATCATAACATTTTGAAGGAAGATTACCAAACTCATGCATACCAGAAACTGCTATAAGCATTCTGCGTACACAGGGGAAAAAATAGATCTCTATTTGAAAGTGTTGACCAGCTTCACAAGAAAGAGACTCGTCTCTCCACCCAACTTTTGGGCCCCATTTCAGAACCTCTCTGAGTCAAGGCCCTCGTGTGCTGAACAAGGGCAGCTGGCATTATTGAATATTAATGTGGTAAGGTAATCCCTCAGCAATCCATGACACTTACGTTTTGGTTTTACTTAAGCTGTAATTTTCAAAGTTGGACAAGCTTGGAGGAAAAAACCACCTGGCAAACAAACAAACTTTAAAAATTAAAGGAATTTTCCAAGTTTGCTGGATTTGCAAGTCTCGGCATACTGCAGCTTAATTACTAGTCAATGGAGGAGAAACAATTACACACCAGAAAGTAACATTCAAAAGCTCATGAAATGTGGCCCAAATGTGTTTCTGATTTTTAATAAATGGAGGACTCAGCTGCCATGGTGATAGGCAAATAAAATAAATAATTCTAACAAATATTCCATGAATCGGAGTTGTGAAATCTGTGAACAACATGTTATGTTCTCCTTCGGAGTAAAGAGCTGGTAAAATGTGCTGCTTTGAACCTAAGCTTGTCTGTTCCTCCCTTATTTTCCTCATAACTGTTCTAAAGTACAGTGCCAGCTGGAAGGGACAAGGTGATGCAAGGTGAGAGTCTGATCTGAAAACTAGTTTGGAGAATGGTAGAAGCCAAGATTTCTCTCAGCATCACAGAAATATGCATGTTGCTAACATGTTCCTTATCCCAAGCACTGCACTAGGAGCTACCTATGTGCTGCATAAAGATAATTGACTTGCATGCAAAGTGCGTATCCCTTATCTTCTTTATTTAATCATGTGAAAATGTAGTCATCAGGTGGACCTTAGGTTAACTGTCTGATCATAAAATCCATTTTCTTCCTGTATTTGCAGTGCAAAATAGTTGCTGAATATGTGCTGATGTTTCCTTTTTGTATTTTGCATGTGCAGCTTATACCTTTTATACAGTTTTATATATGCATTTTATTTCAAACTCTGTTTATTTTTTTTCCTTTAAAAAAGTTGTTCTTCACCTAGGTGAATGCTTATATATTCTTTGAATGGTGTGTTTTATACTCAGCCTTGAATTCCTGGCAAACCATATACTCAAGATCTACTGAAAATATTATATCCTTGTGGAGATAGTAAATTCCCTTGAGCTTTTTCTGTAAAGACAGATAAGTACCACAATCATTTGCCTCAATTACACCTGCTATGCCATTTTCACTTTGATTTTGAAAGGTGAATTTATTCTTTTTTGTCATTATTAAGAACATATGTATTTCCTGTCAAGGCAGTCTTATAAAAACATTGGAGGCATGTGAGAAAAATTCCTGTGAGGCCTCAGGCATATTGAACTGTCCTGAGAATGTGAAGTGAGGAGAGATTGATGCATGGACTACCTGTCCAGGAATTTGGTAGTACTGGATCAGATTTGCCATGGTTTCTCTCCCTCTTCATTTTACTGAAATTACACATCAGTCACATGCATGCATCCATGCATGCACACAAATGTATGTGCACACACACACACACACATATATACAAAAAGTTTTCCTGCAGAGCAATGAACATAATGTTAGACAAGATCTGGCTGCAGTTTACTTACACAGGGAAAAGTGAATTTCCACACCTTCATATATATTTTAAGAGTGTAACTTCTGTTTTAGCTATATGGCTATAGCTATTTGTAACTTAAATATTACATATGGCCAATGTCCCCGCCGAAGCAAAATAGGTGAAAGGAATGAGTAGTTACCACTGGAATTAAAATTGTCAGTAAAGCATAGAGCCAAGACAGGCAATTTCAATGAGATTCCTTTATTTAAAAAATAAAAAGAAAGAAATATAATTCCATCTATTTTCCTTTTTCTGTTACCTCCTGGAAAACGTGCTGAAGGCCACTGATATTTTTCCAGCGATGTGGATGAAGGTGTTACGTACAAAGCGACATAAAAACATTTCAAAGTGAAGTCAGCTACTTTTCCAAAAGTTCACCTTCTGTTTCTGGAATTCAGACAGTGGGACTCTAGCCACTCTGGACTATTTCTAGAAAATCAAGAACATGAATAACTCTTCTCCCTCTAGCAATATTAATTATTAAGGCCAGAAGACAGACACTCACAAGTCTTTAGTCTGACCTCCTGCACAACACCAGCCTTTGAATTTCACTTAGTAATTCTTGCAAACCCACAACTCCAAACTGACTTTGATCCCAGTTTTAGAAAGATAGCCAGTTCCAATTTAAATATTTCAAGGGATGGAGAATCCATCAAATCCCCACGATAATTTGTTCCAACAGATAATTACCCTCACCTTTAAAAATGTGTTTCTTATTTCCTCTTTGTATTAATATAGCTTCAGATTCCAACCACTAGAAGTTTTTCCTTTATCTTTCAGAATCAAAAAAGCATTTATCTATGTAGATAATTAAAGAGAGTATTAAATCTTTACTTTAAAATACCAATATATGGAACATGTTTTTTACCTTAGCCTCAAAGTTATACTGGCAAGAAGAAGTAAATAATGAATGGAATTACAGTGAAGCAGGAAAGATCAGGCTTTTCTCTCTAGTCACTTTGCTTGAACAGACAGGAACAGACCATCTAATCCATTAGGATCTGCATTAAAATCAACAGCTTTATTATGCCCTTTATTTTGCACTTTATTTCCACATGTCGCACTGTTTTGCAAAATAGATTTGATTTAGACTGGACAGTCAGTTCCTGGTCCAAATTTTCTTCTTTTAAGTCAGACTCCCAATATCACTTTAATGGGATATTTAGGCCAACAGGAACTTATCTTTACTTCCTTGCTTCAACATGAGACAAACTACCTCATAAGACACCAGAACTTCTGCAGGTGACATTTACTTGAAGCTAGACTGAATCCTGGGGCCCTTGCACTCTGTATTACTCAGTTGAGTGAGGCTGCCCAGGATGTATATCGGTACAAACATTGGCCTACAAGCAGTGAATTTATGCAGTGGGCAAGGAAGCAGAAGGGACAGTGCCTTTGGCAAATTAGATTTTTGCCTGACTATTTATAATAAAATTAGTGAATGACATTCCATTTTTCAGCTTAAATGGTCTTTGCAACCATCACAGTAAAAACACATGTTTTGTAGTCAACGGTCTTTTTTGGCACAACTGAAACATTTTGCATAGCTTACTGATTTATTTTCTTGATGATCTTTTCTTCTGCCTTAGCAGTTCAAGATGTCTCTTGTGAAATTGCTCATGACAACCTGATACCTGAGTAGAATTCATTCCCTTTTAGTCACTACCAAAAGGTAACAATTTCAATGAAAATTTAATGGTTAGTAATATATACATAAGCCATGAGGACCAGACCAGGTGACATTCACATGAAATGTTAGCCCCAAAACTACGTCCCTAAATCCCTGTATAATTACAGCAATCAATATGTTTAGTGCATATGTATCTACCATCTCTTTCAGTGTTCAGTTTGATCCTTTGGATGAAAATTTGCAGCTCCCGTGTTCTAAAGATTAAGCTCAGATACTGTGAGCAGGAATTCTAAGGTGTTTGTCTGAGCAGAACACAGAGGACCTTTTCTGATGAGATTTTTGTTGAATTCAAAGAGCATATACACTGCCCAAATGTAAAATATTTTTCCCACTGGTTATTTGCATAGCCTAAATTTATTACAGATGAATTCCTTTTTATTCTTAGTTAAGTTTGCCTTTGTTACCAGTGCCAGATTTGCCAGTTAATACTCAAAAACATCATAATCTTACAGACTGCAGCCCAAGAACAGATCCTGGTTCTTCATTTTGTCTTTAGGTTCAAGTTCTAACAAAATGTAACCAGTAAACAATGAAGACTCAGGAAATGTTCCAAAATTATTAATTGATTTTTATTCCATTTGCAGCATTTTTTACAAAGACAGCTTCCTAAGAAGTTGCATGATCTTCAATTTGGGAAATCAGACATCTAGAGACTGAATCCAAACATGAAAGGTGTCACTCACTTGCACAGTTTTTTTTCTATCTACCATTCCTCAACACACTGGTATTCCTTCCTGCAGTACAATCTCATGACGGAGCGCATATGAAACACTCAACTTTTCTGGCAAGACAGGAATACAAACATTTCTCTCAAGAGAGAAAGGCAAAGGTTCTGCCTAATATCACTTCCCTATTGACAACAAGGTTCTTAACAATTAATTGAGGGGGCAAGAGGGAAAAACCTGTGCTCCTGCCTTGAGCCCTCACATGCCAAGCTGCAGCCTGGAATTTTTACAGCTCTGTCCTGAACCTCTGACATGAAGGGTTTACAACAGAAATCTTGCCAGACCCTTAACTGTAGCGACGCCACTATAATATTTATAAGTACATTATACTCTTTCCAAACATATGTGCTTATTACTTATGTCTCCGCTCCTGCCTCTCTTCTGGGGGACTTTTCTGTATAAACAAAACAGATTCTCTTGCTTATACTTAGAAAATCTAATTGCTCTGCGTCTCTAGCTGTTATGCAAAAGCCCAAACAGCCAAGAGATTCTTTCAGTGCATTTACACAGCAGCAAGTCTCTACAAAAAAAAACATAAACTTCCTTTTCCACTTTACCCTTCTTTGCTTTCATAAATCTGCCCATTTCACTCCTGTTTGGATAAGATTCTTCTTAAAAAAAAAAAAATGCAGGTCTGAGGTGGATAGGCCATCAGTTAGGCAGACCAGCCTTACAGGAGCTGACAATTCTTTCCCTTTAAGTAAACAGAGAAACAGGAAAGTTACATAAACAAGAAGACCAATTCCAGGGCTGACAGCTCGCCTGCTCCAGCAAAAGCGGGTTCCCAGGGAAAGTGATTGCCAAACAGTAATAGGGAGTGACAGGGATTTCCTAGATTTTCCATTAACATCTCAAAGCAGTTTGTTCTTGGGCACATATATGCCCATTTCTGCTGATGAGTTAGACAGATGTGGCCTGCAGGTGAGAAACTGTGAAAGTAGCTAACCCAAAACAGCACAGGTTCCCCTCCACAAGGCTTAGCTGGATTCAAAGTCACCAGAGCTTTTACTGAACACAGACTAGGATGTCTTTAGCTTCTGTTAGGCTGGGTTTGCATCAAGGGGTCAGGTTTGCAAATCAAAGTCAAACTGAGGAACAATCTGAGAGTGGCCTCAAGTGAGCTTAAAGCAAAAATTAAATAGAAATCAATTCTGCAATAGTAGAATTTTACTGAAATCATCTTTCTTGTGAGAGTTTAGCTGTATTTTAACAGCACTTAAGATAGGTTTGGACCAATTCTAAAAGGATAGGAAATCAAATCTGTATAGGTATGAATATGTAGCCTGATTCTAGTCAGGAGTGTCAGGTAAGTTTTTCACTTTGTCTGCCTTTCTACCCTTGCTGAGAAATATTTCAGTTGAGTTGTAGCTGTTTGAGCGCTTAGATAATTCAGAAATTAAACTATTTGGAATTATGAATATAGCACGTAAAAAGGAGGTTGGGGTGGCAGGGGTGGTATAAAAGGACTTTTAAGTAAGAAAGTATTAGCTAGAGCACATTATACACAGAAATTGTATAAGTCAGGTAAATTACTCCTGCATGGGATTTTGCGGAACATAGTTTGGTTATCTGATGCTGATGCTGTCTCTCTCTTATCAGAAGAAAAGTGTACTAATCAGCATTTCTTCTGCAGTCATAAACAGGTCATTAAAAAGTGAAACAACCCTTTCAAAGAAGCTACCATTACATAACAAAAGCTCTCTAAAATATTCTTTCCTGTTGCCCTTTACTCTTTCTGAGATTTATTTTCTTGAATCAAGGATTTACCTTTTGACGAGTAAGCTCTTCTGTCTACACATATGACATATGTGATATGGCTGTATAAAGAGTGGGGAAATAGTAGGCTCAAGCCATCCTTAAATTATATGAAGAGTTGTCTGAATAACTGATCTGATAGTAACAGTGAGAAAATGATGCACGGTTGGATCAATGTCTATATTTCTAATCATAACAATTTTAAGGATATGAAAACAAAGTTACCTGTGGGGAAAAAAGCATTATGGAAGAGCAAGTATAATGCTTATGTGGGAGGAATTGTATTAAGATTGATCTGCAAATATATATATGGGATGTGATTTCTCCATCAAAATATTTGCATTAAATTCTGGGGATTGACCTAAGTAGAAACTCCCACAAAACACCCAAAACTCAGTCACTAGTACTAAAACTTCACAATGACAGTAAGCCTGAGTTTTATTATCTATCTGCAAATGTATCTGATCCTTCTTGATTATTCTGAATTTAAGGAACTCAAATAGAAATGAACCCCTGCACTGAAACAATGGGGCAAAGATATAAAGTCTAATAAATCCTTTTCTTTTTTTCCTTCATTTTTGGCATGGACTGTGTCAGAACACTTCAGGCTTGGATTTACTGTATTCTGACAGCTGAAATCATAAAGTCAGTAAGTTCAGAGACTATTAAGAAAAAGTAGACTGAGGGGTAGAAGCCATACAAATAGGTTTGATGACAAGGAACAAATTTCATTAGAAAGAAACCCACACGAGGAAAACCAGTTTTTACTTTGCTGTTTTAATGGACAAAGTCAGCAGTATGAAACAACCAGGTCATCCATCTATTCCTGCAGGAAAACCACTGGAGCCTTCAATATCATAGTGTCAGCTGCTTTTCTATAGCCTGACCTCATGAGCTACAAAGCATGAACTCTGCTAAAAAAGATTTCTTCGGGTTCAGTAAGGCTGCCTCCTGTTTTTAAGTTTGCACTATGTGTGTGTGTGTATTGTGACACCTGCAGTCTGATAGAGCTGTTATTGCTCTTAGTAGGCAAACTAATTTAGGCACCCTGGTTTTTTTTTAGTCATGCTTAAGTGGCTGATTTTAGCCTTTGAAAACAGGAAACAAGTGCTGCAATTTTAAATAAATAATCTGGCAATCAGCCCATGAAGGACAAGAAATCAAGGGTGGGTTTTGAGAGCAGTTTGTTTGTGGTTTTTTGGTGGGAATTTTGGGGGATTTGATTGGTTGGTTGGTTGTTGTTTTTGCTTTTTTTTATAGTCAGAAGCCTACAATTGGACACAACTCAGATACAGCTTTCCTTAACTAACCCCTGATTCTGCTTAGAGCAGTAAGGAAGTGGAGGAGGAGCATGGATTAAATGGACTGAACCAGAAAATATTAATATAAAAACAATACTTTTCTCTGGAGAAACAAGTGTCATGATGAAAAATCAGTTTATTCTCAGTTAGAATAAATTTTGAAAGAAAGAAAACACAAGAAGATAATTTTCAAAGAAAATACTCTCATAAAAAAATTGAGGTATGTATCATGGGGATAGCTTTAAAAAGGAAGCAATAATTTAAAGACTATTCTCTTTCACAGAACCTTTGCTGAAAATCTTTAACAAAATAGTCAAGTGCAGAGGTGTTTAGAAAAGCAGTTAGGTTCACCTGAATGTGATTTCATCAGGTTTCATTTTCCTTCCTTTCATTAATTTATTGTGATTAACAACTAAGATGTATTTTATGTATAAGCAGAGATAAGTTGTTAAATTAAACTTAGTAAATAAGAGTGACCAGCCAGAGAAAAAGCTGAATTAAAGGAAGACTCATTTTGCTTTCCCACTGTCCAAGACATAGTCAAAAGCTCTGCTTCTACAGCTCATGAGTCAAATCTTGACCTCAGCTACACCAGTAAGTGAACATCATTGGGAACACTAAGTGCGTAGCTAACCAATAGCTTTCTTCCTAGGTGTTAGAAGATGAAGCAAAGTTCCAAGAGACTTCACTCGTGAGAAACTGAATCCAATGTTTTGGAGAAACAGGATGAGAGATATATGCAGCCAACTATGGAAATCCACAACTTGGCTTGTCAACAATGACATTAGGCAGAGTTCCTGGGCAGTGCAGGGATACAGCCATCCTCTGTTTTATGCTTTGCACTGGAAGAACCTAGTTTGATGTTTGTAACTGAAAATTTTGAATTTGGGTCTGCCTTCCATGCTTATTTGCTGAAGATGATGGCCAGCATCTGCCTCTAAAGTCCTGCATACATTCCAGTGCTGCTTACCTGAGTCAGTGCACTTTCACTGGCAGTCTCCTCAGTGTAAATCAACAGGCATTTCCTCCCACGCCACTGATAGAACAAACCACATGAAAATGGAATAAGTCTTAAGACACTGAATATTTCCCCTCCCCCATCCTGGATGTTTACTAACATTCTTTCTGTCAAAACAATATTCTTACAAACCAGTGATTGTGCTGGCATATTTCAGTCTATTTTCAGTCTATGTGGCTACATACATAGAGAAACACTCAGAAAACAACTTTCTTAAACAAATAAACAGCTGAGCTCTTGAACTGTATGCTCACAGTAATAATTTCTGTCATCATTAATCACACTCAGTGTTTGACATAGCAGATTAAAGGCAGGGGGGTGGGCACAGGGAGAAAGGGAATAGGGTAGAAAAAAGTCATAACCCTCTGTTCGAACCATCTCAGAACCATTTTCTTATATCTGGAATATGGGATGGGCGTGATCCATCTGCTGAGGAGTGCAGATCTTATGAGGACACAGACCTGGCACCTTTGGCATAAGTGTTAGCACAAGAACACAGGTGGCATTCATAGTTAGTTGCTAAAAGCCAAGAAATCTCTTACAAGAAGACTCCATAGACCAGAAATGTCTGCGTATTTGCTGTTCAGAGTCTCCTTCTGTTTAACATGTGATAAAAACAAAATCCAACTCCTAAGAAAGAGTTTCTGCATTAAGAAGAGGCTTAGGGAATAGGATCACTTCAGAAGTCTTGAAAAGCAGGTAGATAAAGAGCCCCAAACTACTGCCTTGAGCAGGTCCCTTGATTTTCCTGAGAGAAGTCTCTCACCTATAGCCACAAATCCAGTTGGAGAAGCTGTGGTAGTCCCTGATGTCAACATACATTATTCTCATTATCTCCCGAGACAAGAACATTATTGATTTATATACAAGTCACTGGAGTCATTCACATTATTTTCTTTGGGAAGGGTGAAGGAGAGAATATGGCTGCTGGAGAGGTCGAGTGGGGAAAGAGATGTGGGGAAGGAAAATTATTATTATTGCTGTTAGAAAAACTTCTATGTTTCTTTTCCCTCATTGTCAAATAGCACTGTTCTGCTGATGAAAACCAGATGGGTCCTCAGACACTTGAAGAAATAAGGTCCACATGCTGAACACTAACATGAAGCAAAGGTGCTAATTACTAACTTGTAGGTTAAGTTAAAAAAAAGGCTCCACCTGCATACTATAACTTCAGCACCTTCATTTTCCCCAGGAACAGGAAAACTATAATGTAAACAATCTGTCCCACTCATTGTTCTTTTATGAAGGAAAATTTGAATTTTAAGGCAGATTATGACCCTGAATGAGAGAAAAAAAAACTATGCAACCAGATTTGTACATTGAACTTATTGAAGAATCAAATGGTTGCTACATAGAATAGATAACACATAGTGTGGGACAGACCACTTCTCTTATTATAGCCTCAGACTGGATAAAAATAGATTCTGAAAATATTTAGCCTCCTGTAAAAAAAAAAAAAATTAATGGAGTCCTGCAGCCTCAGCAGACGGGTCTGATTTTCAGCTGCTGCAAGTGAGCCATGAACCTCATGAGGAGATTATGGACCTTTGTACCTGCTAACATACTGCTGCCCATGGAGCTTGTTTTGCTGCTGATACGCAACAATTGACTTGTTTGTTTGCCTCTGCAAACAGCCCTTCCCTCTCCATCCTTATTGTGATGTCTCATGATGCACTCTAGCATGATTAAATCTTGTTTTGATTGATGTCCTGTTGGCTGCCACCTTCACCCTGGCCTCTTTCCGCACTGTCAAATTTGCTCTTTTCAACTACCTTTTCTTGCCTTCCTTAAATTTCATTTTAGGAGAGATTTCCACCTTCCTTCATCTTTCTTTTCTTTATTTATTTTTTTTTCCCCCTCAGAAGTCCCTATACCACAGGGAACTACATGTAGTAGCTGCAGGGACATGGGAGGAGGCATAGGACCAGCTCGATGTGGATAAATCCCTGCCTCCAGGGCAGCATTTGGAAGAAAAGTATGATTGCCTCTGGCCAGTTAGCAGTCAACAGTACTGCATTGACATACTCCTGCTTTTGACACACTTTCATTTGGCAGCTCTCTGTGATGGGGAAGGCAGTGGAGAAAACCTGTTCATAGAGTGACCCTGTCTAAAATCATCAGAACAGCCCTCTCCTTGTCAGCTTGCACTTAACTTCTTCTTTTTCACACACCATTCCCTGACTACTGTTTAATCCCAGTTTGGCTCTAAAATAATACAAAATACATTTTTGGCAATGGCTTTCTGAGATTCCTAGCAAACAAAATTCACTTTTGGGAAGATGCTGAATTCTAATAAAGATCTTCAGGAGACATGTTTCTAACTATAGCTACTGCAACCACTTACTGCATTTAAGCACTGATATTTGGCAGTAAGTCATTTTGAGATAATTTGATACACACCTTTCTAGAACTTATGTGTAAGTACTGTTGTCACCAAAAAAACTACTACCCTGTGTAAGAGTGCAACCTCTGGACAAGATTAGACATGAGACACAAATTGAAGCAGCTCTTGAACTTGATTCAGAGAATTGTGCTCTTTCTCCAATGAAACTATGATAACAGGAGACTTGGAAGTAACAAGTGCCACCAAACAGTTTCTCAGATATCACTAACTTCGAGGTAAGTCTATAACATAGTATATTAAGCCTAAGGAATAACAAGGAGCAGATCTCTTCAGAGTCTGCCATAAAAGTTCTGTGTCATCTGAAACTAAAGTAAGATCCAAGATTTTAAGGAAGGTAAAATTAAACAATTGCAGCAATATTTGTGATACAGCCCTAAAAATTCGGGGAATAGGAAAATACATAGTATTAGAACACTATTCCACAGTTTCTGTTTGCGCTAGAAATTTAATTGGCTTGGTATTATTTTCATCTTGCAGGTGGTGTTGGAGTGTATCTTCCTTTTATTTTATATATATTTGGGTTTTAAAGAGTTGTCGCTTTAAGGAGAATTTTCTCTGGTGTTCCAGAATATATGGGTAAGATTGTCCTGCTGAGTGAATGCAAGTAGCAATGGACACGCCCTGGATGCAGCATACAGCTCCCTTGCTGTATATACACAGAAAGATCCCAAAGACATAAGAGGGCTCAAGATCAGCAGTTTCTTAATTTCATATGTTTGAGAACGCCACTGCGCATTCTGATTTTTGCTGAAATCTAAGAGGTGCTTTTTAATCAATCACCAAGATCTTAGGTGATTTCTTAGAAGCATAGCAGTGATAAACAGACCTCAGATAAGGAGGAATTCTGTTGAAAACTTGGGAAAGCAAATGTTTCTTGTCCTAGCTTCCTCATGCTCTAAACCATGTATAGGGCATACAGTAAATAAAATCCAAATACAATCAATACATATGATTCTGACTTTACTTCTATTAGAAAATGCTAGAAGCCCAATTTGTATTAATTTCCACTTCACACCAAGACTATTCCTTTATAAGACACTCTCTCTGCTAGGTCAGATCTAGCAGAAATATGTTTACATGTCGATACATATTTTCTCATAAATCCACAAATACCCTACCAAGATAGCCATAATGTTATTTTTTTTTCTACACAAAAATCTGACTACTGATTCCTACCAAAATGAGACATGAGCTTAAAATAAAACAAGAGGTTATCAAATGTTTGGATAATTTTCACATTAAAATGATTTGGTCTAATAAACTCATGGTGTAGACATATAAGATTGTAAGATGTATAAAACTTTTTTAATACACCGCAAATTGACTAATTAAATCTTGAAACCACTGACAGATATCATACGAAAGATGTCTCTGAAATGAGACAAAAAACTAGGAAGGACAGTGACAGTGTCCACTGTTAAGAAAGAGGTAGAAGAGGAAAGTGGCAATTTTTACACTATAACTTGAGGATGGTAGAGAAATCCTTGAACAAATAATCAACAAATCATCTGTAAATACCTAGAAAATAAACAATGTGATAAGCATGAGCCCGTTTACATTTGCCAGAACAAACTGTGCAAATCCAAAGTAATTTCTACAACCACATAACAGAACTTGTGGATAAAGAAGGCATAGTTGTCATATAGCTCATTTTTAGAAATGTGCCAGACTGTATAATATGATGTGCTCTGGGAAAATTTGTGGAAGCATGGATTAGGTGAAAGGAAAATATTATTCTCTTTTCAGGATGATTAAAGGGTTTTCCCTTCATCAAGTATTTCTCCGTATTCCCACTAATAATGCAGAAGAGAGAAATAATTTATTGAGTATCAAACCAACTTATTAATCAAATTTGAAGATTACAACAAGACTGACTCTTAAAGCTCTAGAGGATAGGAAAACCATCATAATCCTCCTACAGTGGTGTTAACAGTCAGAAAGCATAGAACATCATCCACTGGGCAGAGGACTACTTATTGCCTCTGTATAAAGAATAAACTGCTGCATGAACAACAGATAGAGAACAGGTGCCTAAGAATTATTCAGATAGGAAAGAACTAGCACTTCCCTTTCCACTTTTTTTTCTTTACTTAAGCTCATGGAAACCAGGAAATTCTCCCATTTTTGCAAGTAGTACAGCAGTGCAATTTTTATTTCTTTTTTTTTTACACAACTAAGGTGGAGTAACTTTAACCACCCAAGATGTATAAGTATCACTCTGAAATGCACTGCCTGGAACATATTATTGCTGTCATGAAAGGAAGATTATGCACAGTAAGGAAACAGCCCCTCAGATTTACTGGACATTATTGACAGGGCTGTGACATCGAGGGCAGCCAATCTAGCAGCTCAAAGCAAGCTCAGCACTCACAAACCATTTTGTGCTTCTGAGTACTTATTACCAGTAAAACAAATGTTGTGACTGCATATTTTTAGGTAGCCCACTTGGTTTTTCAGCCAGTCTTTCATACTTTGAAGAGGTCTATGTGGCACAGTGAGACTCACTCAGAGAGCTTGAAGATGTGTTTTACTACACTCCTCTGGTTCTGCATTTCAAGAGCTCTCTACAGAAGCACTGGTGGAGCAGTCATATGCAGAGTAAGTGCACTGCAAAAAATCATTTCTGCTGATGAAAAATGAATCGTAACACTACTTTGGCATTTATGGGTAGCAAACAGCAGCTGTATTCAAGGAAAAGGAAAGAATGCCTGGGTATTCCTGCTGCAGCCCCAATTACAGCAAGGCTCAAGAGGCAGGCAGTGGTTGTGAGTGTCCCTGTAACACCTACCCTGGTTCAAAGGAGAAACTCTGAGCAATATCTCAGAAAGTCTCCAGCTCCCCAGCACCAGACAGATCTCACCATGCATTAGGATCTGGCTGAGTTTTAGAGCCGTGACATATTGTGGCAGGTTGGCATCTGGCAGTTCAAATGCACCTGCTTACAATTAGTTACAATAAATTCCTCATAAAATATCTCATTGCTTGGATCAGGGTACCTTGTTAACATACTCATAATTTAACCCTTTTAGTATCCTATTTTATTAAAGGTTACCCACAGAGGTTTCCTTTAATTTTTATTGACTCTTTCTTTATCAGGGTTTCCCTTTTAAGAGTTCAATTTAAGGACTCAATATTGAGGACAAAAGAAAAAAGCCGATTAACTGCAGTGCAAGAGACTGAATTGCACTGTCTGAGGACAACTAAAGTAAACATAACCCACTGAACATTCTCTGTGATACTGAGCAGAAATAGATTAACTCCTAATATGGAGTTAATACTTTTCCAAAACACACAATAGCATTTCCTTGTACTCCTAATTATGACAATAAAACAACTGTGTTTGGAGAGGAAATGAAGAAACACAAGAAATCACCTGGTCATCCAATACACGTGCATTATTGAGCTATAAACTTCCATTTTTGGATACCACTACCACATTCTGCTGCTGCAATGTTATTTTTCATGCTTCAAAATATGAAATTTAAGAGGGACACATTGCCTGGTTTACATACTATTGTGGGGCAGAGAGATTTTTAATGAAACAAAACAATAAACTATCAAACAAGCATGCTCTAATTATGCTAATAAATAGTCAAAAAACCTGCTAAGTCCAAAAGCCTGAGGCAAAAGGCATTTGTTTCAGGAAAATGAGAAGTAAATTAATTTAGGATAGGATGCACCTGGAGGAAGTTTAGCCCTAACTGTTGGCCCGAACCAACTGGGAAGGATGTCTGGATAGAGTTCCATGTTCATATTCCATGTTGCTTCTACCTCTGTAACATGATGGAATGGGAAAAGCCAAACTCCAAATCCAAGAAAATACAATATTTCCAGATTAATATAAACCCTTTTTATTTTTCAATTAAACATATAACATCCTAGTAGTCAATGTGACACAAAGTAGATGGAACATCTCCATCCATGTTCTATTTCTTTTGATAACACTAACTTCACATTCCTAACTGTATTATTCTCCTAAAAAGAAGAAGAGTAATGCTCGCCAATATCACAGCTCTGTAGTAGAAAGCAGTGAAGGATAAAGATTATGTATGTACCAGCCTTTCAAAAGACTCTTGCACCCTGATTAAAAGTGGAAAGGAAATTTTTTACACAAAAACAATTATGTTGCTGATCTCTCATTCTTTTTATTTTTTATTCAGGACTTCAGTTAAATTGAAAAAAGAGCTGCCATTTAGTCTGAGTGGGCATTTGGAATTCATGAAGTTGACAATGAAATTAATCTTTCTTGTAAAACAGTGGGTTTAAACCCAAACTATATTGCAGCAATCAAGTCTTTTCTTCCTTTTTTTTGGATCATTGAGGTCAAAATAATGTGTCATGTTTATCCTCCTATACTTTAGCTGGCAACCCTCCTGCTTCCTTTCTCCAACTGGAGGGGAAGGTGAGAGGCTGCTCTGTATTGTCTGCCAGGGGACATTTGTCTCGTGGGAGAGAAAATGCCTTCCTACAGTCTACAAAAAAAAGTCTCAGTAGACAGGATATACAGCACACTCCATTTTGATGTAATTAAGCGAGATTCATGAGGCACACCACTTTATGTGTTACTAAGTTTGCTCAGGAATACTCCAGTAGCTAAGCCCATCTGGGTTCCAGAAAGCAAGGAAAAGGCTGAAGATTGCAAACTTCCGAGTGCAAAACCAGCTGGTCGTGTTTTAGTAGCTTAATCCAAATTGTCACACATAAATGCACAGACTCTTCTAGGCTATGTGGAGCTCAAGAGTATGCATGTTAGAGAAGCTATCTGATACACTTAAATAGGTATTGATAGCTCTATAAAGGAACAGAGGCACCCCAGAGAAGGGCCACAAAGTTAATCGGGACAAGAGCACCTGCCCCACAAAGACAGGCTGATAAAGTTGGGGCTGTTCAGCCTAGAGAAGAGCAGGTTGTGTGGATACCTCACAGCAACCTTCCAGTATCTGAAGGGGGCCTATAGGGAAGCCAGAGAGGGACTTTCCATCAGGAACTGTAGTGATAGGACAAGTGATAAGTACAAACTGAAAGGGGGGAAATTTCAGCAGGATATTAGGAAAAAATTCTTTACTGGGAGGGTGGTGAGATACTGGAATAGGTTTCCAGGGAGGCTGTGAATACCCCAACCAGATGTCCCCACCCTAGTGATGTTCAAGGCCAAGTTAAATGAGGCCTTGAGCAACCTGGTCTAGTGGGAGGTGTCTCTGCCCATGGTAGGGTGGTGTTGGGACTAGGTGATCTTCAAGGTCCCTTCCAGCCCTTAACATTCTACGATTCTACAAAGATGACTGAAAATGACACAGAGGTCCTTTACAATCTTATACAGTTAGTAATAAGGTCAATCCAGAAAACAACTCTGCCACTTTAGAAAAGTTTCAATCTAGAAAAAAAAAAACAACAAAGAATCACTATTACAATGCACCAGAGGAAGGGAACAGGAAGAAAAATTACAGTCCACAGATTTAATTAGTCCAAACATCTACCCAAAGCAATACAACAGAAGTAACTTTTTATATTTAGTCCACAGAATCCAGATGCACTTTGATTTTGTGTACATACACACATGAAATAATCACCAAAATTGGTGGGAGTTGTGCAACCTCACAAAAGTGGCACAGTCTTCTGACTTAAAACACTTAAGACATGAAAATTCCAGAGAACTTATCTTGTCACTAGTCTCTAGGCGTTCATCTCTCTCAGTTTCAACAGTTCAGGTAAAACAAACAAACAAAAAAAAAAAACCAACCAAACAAAAACCTATAAAAACCAAACAAACAAACAAAATAAGTCCCCCCCCAAAAAAGAGGCATCAAACTATTTATGTCAGCAAAAGCCAATTTTGGTCTTTAATATAAACCAAATTTCTCTACATCTACTTGGACATAGAGAATTTAGTATCATATTAATGTGAATCTAATAGCTGAAAGGATGGAATCTATAACTTATTTTTCTCTATATGTAATTCTTGTTGACTTGACATAGCACCACTCCCTCTAAACATAATTTTATTTCCCCAAAGCTCAAAATTCTAGGGAGAGATGTAACAACATCCCAGTCCAACAGTTTTCCTATTGCTCCCTCTTCATATAATGATTTCCCTGACAGCTCTTTCTCATTACAGTACTTTCCCTACTTCATTACTCAATATCTTATCCTACATAGTCCTTGAACACAAAGATCCCCCTCTCCCCCACTTCAAGTCTCAATAGGAGGCCATGACTCATGGTTATATTCCCTGCCCAGGAACCAGGAGTTTCCCAGGTGTATTTCATAAGAGAGGAAGCAAATGGTTGCTTAGGCAAAAATATGTTTCAGGTGAATGCACATTGAGGCAACAGACAAGCAACATGGAGCAACCAGATTTACCATTCCCATTGTTTACTTATTCCCAAGTCTAATTTCCTTCATAGGCTGTATCATCAATTCCTCCAATTACTTTTGTTTTTCACAGTTGGCCTCTGCCTTCCTATATCCTCTTCCTTCTTAATTTTAGCATGCTTAGGAGAAGCAAATCACCCCAAAGAAATTCCATGGGGAAAGTCTTTATGCAGCTATGCAGTACATAAAGAGGAGCTTGTTTGCTCAGCTTATTGATGAATAGAAACTTTGCCAAGCTATAAAGAGCATGAGTGTTACTACTTGATTATGGACATCTGCTTCACACTATTACAAAAGGCAGTTTTGCTGCATGTTTGAATTTTGGCTGTTTTCTTCATAAGTATTCTGTAAGTGCTTGTGAAAACCTCCAAAGTAACAGCTTAACAATAGTATTTACCATCCTTCTTTTCCTATGGGAGTCATTGTTGAATTATCCTTACAGGTGTTTTCCTTATAGCAGCCTTGGTGTGCAAAGAGGGGATTGGCAGCTCCACTGCATCATTTTCATTCTCTCTTGTACTCTGGTGTCAAGACTGTTCTGCTTTTCCTGCCTGGTGCCTTCTCTGATCTAACTTTCACTGCTAATAAGAGGCTTTCCATTCAATTCCTAGTGTGTTGTAGAGGGACTTATTTTCAAAGGTGCCCAATTTCCTGTCTCCTGTTGCAAAGGATGATCCTAGAAATCACTACAGTCAGATCACACACTGTGACTTTGTTCGCCTATCCAATTTCCTAGGCATTAGAAGAGAGCGAGGGAATGCCAACACAAACAAAAGTATGCAGGCAATGTCTTAGCTGGTATCATCAAATAATTTCATTCCTCCACACTAAATTCTTACTTCTGTAAGACACAGAAATTTCTGCTGCAAACTAAGCAAACTTTGATCTCCATCATTCTATTTGAAAGAGGCAGAAATGTTATTAATTTTTCCAAGCCTCATATATGAAAGACACAAGACTCAGCTGAAGAGGAAAGGAGGCCCTCTTTAAGAGCAGCTAGAAAAAGAAAAACCTTTTAAACTGCTTTGCTGGCTGCCTCCACCCTTCTCCTCGGAGTCCACACAGGTGCTGGGTCTGCAGGTGGGTTGTAACCTGCTGGCTGATGGCACAGGTGATGAATCACATGCTGCAGCAGCCAGTACTGGCCAGTGACCTCCAGGTGGGAACCCTGCCCAAGTTAGGAGTCCTTCAGTGGCCTCAGAATGTGTTGCAGATGCACGTGGCAAGAGGAGATGGATGACATATATCTTACCAGAGGTGTGAGGTATGCTGTGCTCCCACACATAAGACAGTGTCATTCTGTTCAAAACTGGGTTGGATACAGCGCTTTTTTTCAGCAGGTTTACGAAATATATTAGGAATTATGTCAGTACTAGTCCTTAAAGTTTTCAGACTAAGAAAATGGAGGAACAGTGAACTAAATTACTAAGAACACCCAGGAAACATCAGGCAAGGCCAGGAACTGAGGCCAGTTCTAGTCTGGTTCCTACATATGACTTTGGTACAACATTATCCTTTCTGGCTTGCCATATATAAGAACAGACATTTAACAAGCAACCTTTCCTAACATGATTTTTTTTTTCTATTATTATTTCTCTTAAAATAATCCTACCATTAAAACACAAGTGAATTCACAGGCATAAAACTCCATTTAAATAACATTATATTGACAGAACCTGACACAAAGCCTGGAAATTCAGAGTTATGGTTGGCATTCCCTGCTGAATTTGAGTCACTGTGCCTTTTATTTTCCACATGAGCATTAGTGTCAGCTTTAAGTGTTGATTTCCTGACTTTTTCAGTCTGTGTCATAACCTTCACTTTATTTAAACACAGAATTTTTCCTTCAAGTATCTACTGAATAGGTCACCAGAATTACAGTGTCATTTTGCTGCTTCTAAAGTAGGTCCTGGCAAATAAACTAAGAAACAATATAAATCTTGATCCAAAGGCCTAACTAAACCCAGTCCTATTTTTTCTGTCTTTATAAAGAAGAAAAAAAGATGGGGTGTGGTTTTCTTTAAAAAGAAGACAAACCAGAAATGTTTTGCCTCCTTCTGTCCAGGACTGGAAGGAGAAATTAAAACACTAATAAAAGGTCTTCTTGCTTTGCCTTGCTCTGCTGTTGCAAAGGCAGGGAAGGCAGACCATTCACTCATGGTTATGTATCTCAGCAAATGCTGTTTACCAGAAGAACTGCCAGGGCTGCCATCAGTGTGCTGAATTTTTGGCTATGACAAACCAGACAGGCGACTGCAGTTCCTAGTACATGCAGAAGGGAAATATAGAGTCAATATGAGCAGTGGAGTAATTAATATGGGGGGAGGAACACTGCATTTTAATGTCAACATGCAATACTCTGCCTGCTACTTGATAGGCACATGGTAACTATGTTCTTTCTCCCCTCTTTTTCTTTCTTCTCTTAATCTCTCTTCCTTTATGCTTTTCTTCCTCCTAAACACTTATTTCCTGTAAGGTACGAGTACTTCACTTTAAGTGTCAAGGAGTTTGTGTCCGCTACATGTAACAAAGATCCTCTATAGCAATGCTTGCTAATCGCGGTAACCTGTCGTAATGCTTTTGTGAAGTTGCATGATACCTTTGTAAAATCCTTTTTGTCAAAATGCCTGTATTATCACCAAATTGAAAGAAATATCTTAGAGAAAACTGTAGTTTTTCTCCAGACATTAACTCAAGGTACCAAAGAACCAATGGCTTTACAAGGGTTTGTTTGAGCCTTGAAGCCTAAAATTAAGATGTACACCCCATAAAGTTGAACTGGGTAGTAACAGTCATGCCTGCCTGCACATGCGCCACCACGTGTGGCTGATCAAGACAGGCTGAAGGGTGGTGAGACAACAACCACAAAGAGCATCTGCCTCAGGAGTCCTCCAGCTCTGTCTCTGATGGACCTGGGAAAGAAAGTGATGGACAGTCAGGCCACAGGCTGGCTATTTGGTCCTACAAAGCCAGATCTGAATCAGGACTAGGGCAAATAGAATTATCCACTCACCAGCAGACCACCAATATTATCTGACTGCTATCTCTTTAAAGGTCACTCATGACAAATCCCCTAATTTGGTCATTTGGAATATATTCTACCAATTAAAAGTACACATCTGCTGGGTCTGCTCAACTGCACCTGTACAGAATTAAAGATATCAACAGGGCTTTTCTGCTTAGATCTTCACTGAGCCTTGGCCCAAATCCGGCCTACAACCCATGATAATCTGGGATCAACTTCTTCAGCAGGCACCAACCCAGCATACACACCCTTGTCTTTGTGCTAGCCAATAGTCTGGTCCAGAGAGCTGGTCAGAAGAGCTCAGGGCAGCACCCATGTCTTCTCCTCTGCTGACAGCCTCCCCAGGGAATAAAGAATCCTTCTTTCCCTGCAACCTAACCCTCTCCTGCCACAGTGTAGCTTTCTGTGGCACACATGGGATTTATGAGTGTTGCAAGGGATGGAGATATGAAAGAGGAATCCCGGAATCTTAATCCATCCTTCCAGGTTTAGATCATCCATGTCTAAGTAATCTTCCACCTTTCATTTGCACCACAGTGTAAATGCAGGGGATCACCATTCTCTTCAAATTAGGCTGAGTTTCACATTACCCCTTTAATCTATGACTACCTAAGAACATGAGAACACCCAAGGAATTACACGACTATCCTACTTAAACGAAAGCATGGACAGAGTTGAGGGCTTTGTACTACCTTCAGCAAGCACATGTACAGGCTGCACTTGCACCAATTGCATTTTTACAGATTGACACAAGCACTGAACAATTCCTCATGGCAATTCTTCACCACGTTTGATCAGCTTCTGTTGTTACTAGCAGACACCAGGGCTGATTTCTCTCTGTATTAAGGCCATGTCTAAATTAAAGCTCTCATTGCTCTGAGATGGGAAATTAGTTTATAGGTGTTATTTCAGTTTATCAGAACTTTCCTTGTTACCTAATTCCCATAGTCTCAAAAACGTGGATCTAAAAAGTAAGAAAGTGGTAGAAAACTGGGATGATTTTATCTTTATTTGTGTCAGACATATTCTGGTATTTTAAAACAAAACACTAGATAAAAGACTATTTCTATCACTTATGCAATTTCTTAAGTCTGCCTGAGAAACTGCAGGACAGAGTCCAGTGCATATCTTTAAGACAGAAAATAAGACAAGTCCTTATCACATATTTTACATAGAAGATCACTATATACTGTGGCTCATTTAAGGCTTGATAGTGAAGTTGCGATGTTGAGATCAAAGAGGTTTTGAATAAAATAATCTTCTTCTTTTAAAAATAATCTGTAGATTATGCAGAGTTTGCTCAGGAGGCATAAACAACAGACTTCATGAACGTAATCATTTAGTAGTCTTGAGACAATGCTACGTTCTTTTAAAGATTGTCTGTGACAACTTGTTACTGTAGCAGAAAGCTAAACTAGCACGTCCTTAGGTCTGATCACTGAAAGGTCTATTTTCTGTTTAGGATTACGTTCTGTCTAACACATAGAGGGGGAAAAAAATGCCGTAAAGCCAAAAGAGAAAAACACACTCCAGACTAAGGACAGCATGGACTTGGACTTTCATGTCTTCAACACATCCCAGTACGAAAACCTGTAGGTCTATTAATATTATCCAGAAGGCAAAGAGGTGAAACACTTTGTATTTCAGTTGTTCTGGCACAAGAGAGTCCTGCAAGGCTGTGGGACTAGAGCTGTCCTTGGAGTTTGCAGACACACTTGTCTCCCCAGTGCCAGAAATGAGCTGGCTCAGCACCACTGACAACTGTGAGAAGTTGGAGGGAATGAGCAGCCATAGCCAGAACCATGCATGAAGTACACTTTTGCAAGGTTTCAAGAATTTCTTTTAAATCTCTGGATGAAGACCGGGATCTCAGTGCCTGCCTCCCATCCTTTCAGGGAGAAGGGAGGCATCTGATTTCCTTGTGAGTATGGCCTCTTACTTACAGAGGCCATACTAACAGGATAGTTATATGCGGTTTAACATTGTTAGTTTTGCATTTATGTCAGTACTTAAGCACAACTGTTCACAGAATTTATCTGCCATGTCCTTTTTCTCTTTTTAATAAGAGCAAGCAACTAAGAAGGTTAAGATTGTCTTTTCCAGGATTGCTTTCACAATGTGTATGAATACACAGCTCTATACAAAATCAGTCAGCACACTGAGCTCTTTACACTGAAGTCCCAAAGACAGAGCAAGGAGATGAACAAAAAAAGAACACAGCTCATCTCATTTTCACAAAATGACAATGTGCAGTGCCATGTGAGCACTTCCCCCATTTCACAGCTGTAGCTCCCTCTTGAACAGGGATAAAGCAGGGAGACTGTGGTAGGACCAGACCTTGAGCCGCTGCCTTAAAAACATCATTTTCAGGTTCGGTCAGCTGTACAGGATAGGAAGCCACCATCTGGGAAGCAGATAACACCTGCCCGTTGAATCAAACCACTTTCAGGACTGGATGGGAGTGAAGCCCAGCAGTGAAGCTCCATCCCCAGCTCCAGCTACCCCCAGCACTCACAGTCCCTGACTCTCTTCCCACATCAGGATTCCCATTGGTACCTAGCAAGGGAGACTCTGAACTATAGGCTCTCCTTTGGGAAAATAAAAAGTGGCAGAAGATTTTTAATCCTAAGGATAGTTTTTTCCTCAATACATAACATTGCGAAATCCAGCTTCATGCTTTCGTGATTAGCACCTTGCAGTGCTTGTTCCTAAAATTACTTCAGAAAGACTTCAGGACACTATGCATAAACATGCATATTAGAACATAGAGGTTGTTCCTAAAAAGGTAAAAAAAAAAAAACCTCCATTTTTTCTCCAATCCAGAAACTTTGACATCACATGTATGCATAAGAGATTAAGCAAAATGCCAAAAGTAACAGTTTCAGTTGGATTTCATTACCCTGTGATGAGGTTGTCCTGTTATTTTTGGTATAGCTCTTAATGAGCTGAGCAACCATGCCAGTGTAATAAGGATTTGCTTAAGGTCTTTCATTAATTTATAAAATACAGTTTTGAATAAGTCACAATTCATTCTGAATAAGTAACATAAAAGACTTGGTTAGAGAGCAGAATTTTCCTTTTGTGTTCACATCCATGTCGATAAGAGGGTTATGTTTGTGACCTCTCTAACATTTCCTTTTCTTTTTAACTCTGGATTTCCATGAAGCATGAACTCTTCTTTTAATGGTCTGGAACTAGGAGTTTCATGGGGTGGAGTTGAAGAAAATGGGAGAGAGGAAAAATAATTTCATACTTAGTACCTGATAGGGTGGATCATTTTTGCAGAATGGAATTTTTTTTTTTTAATTTCTTCACTGAATAAAATATATTTGTCCCATGTTCCTTACACCTCATTCAGACATGAATGTCTCTTTTCTTCACGTAGTCTGGAGAAAGACGTCTTCACTTTGGAAAAGGAGATTCTCTGAGCATGAAATTGCTTAACAAAAATGGCATATTTCACAACAAAAATGAAAAATCAAAAAGACCTCTCCATGTCTCTACATGAATTCTTTGTCTAAATGAGTGCCACATGTCATGGCTTCTAATGGAGAAATGGGAATCTTTCTGAATCTCACATATGGTACACAGTCTAAATCAGATGAAGATAAAAATGCAAGCAAACTATGCACAGTTTTACCATGTGAGTTCTTAGGATACTAAGACTGCCTATTTATCTAAAAAAAAAATACTAAAAGAAAAAACAACCAACCAACCAACAAAAAACACCAAAACAAAACAAAAACACAAAACCAAAACGAAAACAAAAACCCCAAAAAAAAAACAAAACAAAAAAAAAAAAAAAAAAAAACCAAAATCAAAATTAAAACCAAAAAAAAACAAAACAAAACAAACAAAAAAACCAAGAATTTAAGTCAACTAGGCCCACTCTTTCCCAGTAAGATTGTTAGTGTTAGAAAGTAATCTCATTAAAGCACCATTTAATTTCCACTTTAAATGCTGTCAGCAAGCTGCAAGGGATAGGCAAAACCCAAACAACAAAACCAAAAACCAAGCACCAAACAACAATAACAAAATCCATAGTGTAATTACCTCTTGTTTAATAAATTACTTTTTCTACTTACCCTGCCTTTCAGTCTTCCAGGAAAAGCTTGGCATATGCTCAGGTGTCTGTTGTAAATGGAGATTTAAAAAGTTTATGTTTTAAAGGAGTTTAATAAAGTCCAGAACAAATTAAACCATAAGTAGCACAACAAAAATCTTATTAATAGGCTACACCAGGGACATTTATAGGCACACAGCTTTGGTGTATTCCAAATATCATCTTGCACAGTATGTTGAACAGGATGTGGGTTGAAAAGGTTTCACAATGTATCTAGTTCCTACTAAAAGAAAAAATAACTTTAAAAATTGTTAACTTTTGGGTTAGTTTTCACTGAAATTGTCAAATGATGATTGTTCCAAATTTGATTTCTAGAGCACTTTATTCCCTCATTAGATGCGTATTTCAGGGCACAAAATGACACATGCTGTGTTTTGTTTGATCTACCTCTACATAGTAAGTTAGTAGATTTAATTATTCTAATAATAACACTCACTGTCAGGAAATGTTTCTACTCCAGTGCTACCTATAACCTCTTGGACCACCCAAAATAATCCCTTTAACCATGAAAATGCAATATTACTTTCATGTTAGTGTTTTGTTTTGGGTTTTTTTTTTGTTTAGGGAGTCAAAGTATAGAGTAGAATGTAGGATCATTGTCATGTTCATTTGAATTATCTATTAATATTTAGAGCATTTCGAGGAGGAACAACTACATGAGTCAAAATGCTGAGCTAGTTAGCTCCTTGGTTTGCGTTTTCAAAAAGCTGAATAGTTTATTACAATTTAATTAAAGTTCAAAACAACAAAAGATAGAAAATAACTTGTGAATATGAGTAATCATTCACAAATAAAACAATTATGTAAAGGAAGCAAAGGCAAATATGTCAATATCATATAGTCAATTCAGTAACTCAGCAAAAAAAATGTCTCGTATAACCAGAGTAGTCTTAAGTCAGTTGGCTATCTACAGTGAGGTATCTGGGGCCAAATCCACAAAAGGGTGTAGGAATGATGACTCTTTTGCCTTAGGTAACTAAGGTGAGCATTAAATCCACTGCAGCAACAAGTCTGAGTCAGCTGCCTTACATCCCTCCCTCCATGAGCAGGAAAACGGGCATCATGGAACAAGGTTCACAGGGACACACATGGACACAACACAGGTTAAGAAAGAAAGGAGCATGTCAACCATCCTGCCTCAACCTAAAAAGCACTGGATTAGACACCTATAGGAAACTGGTCTTTGATTTCTTGCACTAGACACTTATAGTTTCTGTCTGTGTGTTCATGTCCTGGTTAGAGCTGGGATAGTCAATTTTATTCTTAGTAGCTGGCACAGTGCTGCATTTTTTTGGATTCAGGATGAGAATAATGTTGATAATACACTGATGTTTTGCTTGTTTCTAAGCAGTGCTTACCCTGAGTCAAGGACTTTCTGGTTTCCCAGGCTCTGCCAGCAAGCAGGTGCACAAGAAACTAGGAGGAAGCACAACAAGGTCAGCTGACCCTAACTCGCAAAAGGGTTCTTCCATACCACAGAACATCAAGCCTAGTTATATAAATGGAGGGGGAGTTGGCTGGGGAAAGGGGACAATCTGTGGTTGGGAACAGGCTAGGCATCAGATGGCAGGTGGTGAGCAATTGTTCTTCTTATCTCAACCCATGAGTTTTTGGATTTTTTTTCTATTGTCTTCCCCATCCACAGGGAAGGGGCAGGGAATGAGCGAGTGGCTATGTGGTACTTAGTTGCTGGCTGGGGTTAAACCTCAACAGGCTTATGATTCCTCTTTAATCACAGATGGAAGAAACATCAGCACGGCCCATTTTCTATACAAGAACCTTAGCAGCAGGGTCTCTTCCTGCATGGTAAGATACATCCTAACTTGAAGCATGATATTCTTCACCTCTCTTGAAGCTGGGACACTGAACAATCCAGCACAGAAAATATACAAGGGTTAGTGAAAAAGAAAAAGCAAGTCAGTGTGTTACTTGTGACTGGAGAGCAAGGGCACTCTTGCTGGGATAGGAAAGATGTGGATGATGGCCAGAGAAACTTACAAATTTCTATCCTTTTAAGTTTGCACACACAGAATACATATTTACCTGTTCTTAAACTTCACCTCTCCTTTTGGAGGCTTTTCTCAACTCTCTTCTGAACTCTGGGGAGTTTTCCACCCTCTGATACCTCATGCTTGGAGTACCCTTCCCTTAGTCTTTCTGGACTTTGCTCCTCTCCCTCTCATCGCTGTTGCTGTTTCAATGAGACAGACAAGTCACTCACTCCAGGTTGTCACCTTTTTTCTTTCTTACCCATGGTCCCCTTACCTGAAGTGGTGCATCCAGTTCAGTCACTCTCCAACCCAGCTCTTCACAACACTGTAACACACAACTACAGACCAACTGTGAGCTATTAGAAAGTGTATACTAAATTCCTTTGCTTGCTAGGGTCAAACTTGTATCCAAATACCACATTCAGCAAGAACAGTGTTCCTGGAAATCATTCTTGACGGGAAACAAAAGACCATGTTCTGCCATGGTTTATTTAAACAAACAACAAAACAAAACAAAAAAAAACCCACACAAACAAACAGCATGATAGGAAAAAAGTTGGAAGATATGTCAAAAGATTATTTGAAGATACATTAAACATCCCCAAACTTTTCTTCCCAACACATGCTGGAATTAATTTCTTCTCAGCTAATTCTTTTAGGATGCAGTGCAACCTATTCTTAAACACCTTCATTACAGCAGTACTACTGCCTTCCTCAATGTTTTCTTAAAGACTTCAGTTATCTTTAAAACTGGGAAGTTACAGTTCATTCTTTTCCCCTTCTTGCTGTATTTTTTGTGTTGAAACACCATCATTGCACTCCCCAATCTCATTTTTCAGATAACAAACTCAGTTTTTCCAGTCTTTTCCAAATCTCAGATTTCCTAGTCTAGTCTGGATCCTTCTCAACTGTTTTATATCTTTCTTTGTGTACAGTGCCCAAAATGGTCACAACTCTCCAGCTGAGGCATTGAGAGAGAAAAGATATAGTGGAAAATTACTTCAAATAGGCCCAACGAAATGAATTTGACACATTTCAAATGAAGTATGGGTCTTGGTGAGTGAGGCTGGCACAATCACAGTAAGGTTTCCAAAAGCTCTTAGTATTTGCTCAGCTCAATTTTTTTACCAACAATGGTAGAAGATTCAGTGCTTTTTGAAAAGCAGAGCCTCCAGATACATGTGAGCAGTATTATGTAGAATCAAACTGTCATTTGCAATGAATATCCCTGAGTAAGGAATGACCAAAGGCTGATGTCAGCTTTTATATCTGATACTACTAATCATTGAATGCACTCCTATAATTTTTAGTTGGAGGATGAACTGAAGCCTCAATTCTGCAAAAGACTGTATACACCACCTAAGCCATATTTCTACATGGTATTATGGGGGCCCTCTGCAATTGGGTTAGTTGCTGTTATGTACAAAACCAGATGACTTTATAAAGGTGGAGGGGAAGAGAGCAGAAATTTGGGGGTTCCCTATGATAGAAAAAAAATAATTTGCTCTTTGTCTAACACTTTCCAAAATGGAATAAAACCTTTAAATGAGCTAAAAGTTTTTATACCACGGTATGCTACAGCGTTTTAAATTATAGGTTCCTGATTCTTCCATCCCTAAACAGTAGCCAAATATAATAATGTAGGGAATATAATGCCAGTTTGGCAGGTTTGGAAATAATGTTGTTGCATTTTTTAATAAAGAGCACTTTCACATGCTCCCTTCTGTGTGAGACTTTCAAGAATGGTGATGTGGCAATGTGTAGTTGGCAAGGTGCACCCCATGACAACTGTTAATTAGTAAATAAATGATCCCAGGTCCATTTTCACTGAGTTCCACTTGTAATAGCACAGTACGCAGGTTTAAGCTCCAAACTGACTAATTCTAATGGTTATAAATGAAATGTTGCTTTGCTTTGATATATACTTTCATTTCATTCCTTGACAAGCAACAGATTTGGGATTCAGATGGAGTGCTGGTGCACAGCACAGTGACTCTAAACTGTAGCAACAGCTAGTAAACATCTTGAGGTGGTAAAAAGATGTACAAGTTTCTTAGAGAACAAACTAAAGCTGTTTATTCACAGATCTTCATAAGGAGCCAAGACTGTCCTCCTGCACCAGCCTGTATTAAGCCTACACAGGGAAGGCTCCTGCACATCCTGATCCTAATATCTAGTAGAAGAAAAGAGACAATAGTAGCTCACACAAAGACCACATCATATGGTCATTTCTAGCAGGAATCTAAGCTTTCCTCTTCAACTTTGCCTTAAGGCAGAGTAGGAGCACTCAAAGACCAAGTTACAAATGGGAGGCAATTCAGGAAGTTGCTGCTTTTCAGAAACAGCCAAGGGAGATCCCTTAATGCAACAGTATGAGAGAATTCATCAGGCACAATTCACTGGACAGTGACACCATTTTTTCATGCCTGCAATGATGATGAACGTTTGCTGTTATCTCACTGAGTGGATATAAGCTCAGCAATAAAGGCTCACCTGACAGTCTGGGATCAGAAGTCTCAGTCTCACTGCTCCACACTTTGCTTGACCTGGGCAAGCCATCAACCTTCACCTCTCCCAGCAGGACGTGTCTGTCCCTCCCTCTCCAGCTCCCTCCGTTCTCTGCTGATGGACTACCTTTGGTACCATGCAGATACAAGCTGTCTTGGGAACAATGCCAACACAAGCTCTCTATTTTATTAACTTAAAGAGCGAAATCTTCTGCAATTTATAAATGAAGTAAGTAGCTACTGGCCTTTTTTTAAATTACAAAGCACACTATCTAGGTCACTTGAGTGTCCTCACAATGAATCTAGGTCAAGATTTTCACATGCTGAAGGTATTCATATGTTTCTTTCCTGTCTTGTTTCTCTGGTCTCTACTAAGGAACAAATTTATTCCTCAGCCTTAGGATACCTCTGGTGAAGCCAACAGCAGCAAGGTACAAACGTCTTAAAAAGCAGACTCGTGTGTTCACTGAACCACTTTTGTCAGATCCATATGCTGAACTTTGCTACTACCTTTTAAATAAGCAGAACTCAATAACAGGGAGACCAAATTATCTTCTGCTCTACATCAGCAAACATCAAGGAACTCAATGATTCATATCCACTGTGAATCTGACTGAAAATACTGAATTTTTTTACAAGTCTGGAGGTTGTCTGAAGAATAAAATCCCCTACATTAATACACAGAACTTCTACTGGTGTCAGTGGGAAAACCTGGGAGAGTATAAATATTTCACACACATGTTGGTATATCCTGTGTCTGTAGAAGAAAATGTTTGTTTAATTTACAGTAACTGCATGTAGTGGGTCACATCCTCAAGCTGACTACACTGGCTTCTCTGCCAGAAACGTGTCATCTTCTGATGCTGAAAGACTGCACAGCTCTTTGGATGCTAAAATCCACGGAGAAACTTGAGGATGTTTTAAGTTTCATAATATAAGAATCATTATTGTGGAATATTAAAAAATACATAAGAAAGACAACAGCAGAGACCCTTCAATAGTCTGCTTAACACGAAATAGAAACTCATGGTCATATGGACATATTCCTATACTTTTCTGAAAAAGCTCTTTTTAGAATAGGGAGAAAATGTAATATTAAATAAATGTTTTCCAAAAAAAGAAGATGAGTGTAGAGTAAATCTTGTTATTAAAAAGTCATTAGATAATATTCTGACTCTCATCAACTACTGTGCTTCTAAAAATGTGAAAAAATCTACCTGTTCCTATGTTTTCTGCTATTTATCAATGTTGAATGTACTAATAACATATATAGTGACAGCATGTTTCCTCCTCTTTTAGTAAGGTCAGCTGACTAAACGTGGTGTTTCTTTAAAGTACATTTTGTCATTTTTAGGGGGAAATTTCATTGAAAAGGTTTGCTTCATAAGCCACAGTTTGTTAAAAAAAAACACTTGAAAAACTAAAACCTTAGCCAAACTTCTCTGAAGTTCATTGTACCAAAAATCAGACCTGCTACTTCATGAGACCTGTTTTAAATCTCCAGTGGTCAAAATTTCTTTCCCTTGATTTCAAATATGTGGTGAAATTTATAATGTGAAATATACAGCGGTACTTTGCTGCAGCCTTGCTTCATCTCTACAAAAAACAGGTACAATAAAGCAAAATCTGAAACACTGTCAATATCTATTTCCAGCATAGTTCCAAGAATTGGACTTTGGTTTGTACTTTCATCCATTCTTAATCTCCAAGCACAGAAAAAAATGCAAAGGATGAAAATATACTATTTTAAGATTACAAGAGTCTGATCTCTTCCCTAACGGCAGCCATGGGTTTTGCAATGCAAGCTCCTGCTTCAAGACTAGCAGCTGTTTGATTAGAGTGTATCTGTAGAAAAATAGTCATGATCTGAATCATGTTAATTAAGCTGTACCTACTGATAGAGAATGCAGAAATTAAATTAATCCCTAATACCAGATATTTACAATTAAAACACAGATCTTAGTTCTACTTTATATGTGTTGTGTTTTAAGTCATTATATATTGACATGCCTCTCCTGTATTGTTTTCATCTGAAACCATCCAGTTTATCTTTGACCTTCTTGAGTTATGAACACTAGAACTGGACACAACATTGCTAAAGCAGTGCTACTCCACCAAACACAATGGTAATACAACTTCTTAGTTCCCATTCATATACCACCTGTCACACACTTTATCTTGTCTACCAAACATTAAAATGAGAACCCATGAACACTATTAAAACAACTTCTATTACAATTTTCTTTCTTCCCCAGACAGACCACTCAGCCTCTGCTTTTCTTCAAGACTGACATATCTTTCTTGATATATGACCTTAAATATAATTAAAATTAAAAAATTATGACCTATGTTTATAATTCATCATTCACATCTTTTTTTTTTTTTTTTGGTCATCCACAGTTGTTATTAGCACCAAATTCATAGAGCTCTTTGCAAACCATTTATGAAACTGCTAATGTTAATGAACTTCCATGTGAACTTGTCATGCAGTGGTGATTTCCCATTTTAAGTTATATCTGAGCCCTATGGCTTAATGAAGTTGTCTTGTTTCATATCAGTCTATCTTACTTATAATCACTATGCCATGTGATCCTATGTGAAATGGCTTACACAAGTCTAGCCATATTCCATAATAGGTATTCATTCCACTAACCTTTATTCAGGGGCAAAGAAAGAAAGTTATAGACAAACTGAATTACATTTACTAGTAAACAATATCTTCATGAACACTGACATCTACTTTCCATCCTAGGGAACTCCCATTCTGGAGTCCAAGTTCAAGATTCAGGTCAGCTTTTGGACTTACATTCTCGCTTTCAGGCTAGAGTCATTCCTTAGCTTTGGCCAAAGAAGGGACACCTCTACCATTCTATCCTCCCACCTAATTAATTTTCATATTAACTAATTTTTCAAGCTTACAGCAGGAGATTGATATGGCTGAAGAAGCCTAATATAATTTTTTACAAAAGGTGTAACAAACAGGTAAAATAACTTTACCCAATTTAAATTTTTTACAGTCTTGCTGGCAAAAATGACTGAATTTTAAATGAAAAAAAAAAAGTCTCAAAATGAAGATTGTCACCGTGAATTGGATCTATAGCCAGATTCTACTGACAATGTTTACACTATATTTTGTCCCACTCTGCACTGAGTTTTGCCAAATTTATCAAAATAGTGCTACAGAGATTTACCCTCAAGACAGTGCCACTTCATGGAATAACACTTGAGTAGTAAAACAATTTAGTTCAGTGAACTGTGTAACAAGAGAAACTTGGGCAACTGTAGTTTGCCTACTTCTCATTTGGGCAATACAGAATCACACAATCCATCCTGGAAAACCATACCAGTTAACTTATTCACTTTTCTATGTATCACAATATCACTGATCCAAACTGCGTAAGGAATTCTGCTGAAGTCAGGGAGGAAATCCATTCCCTGGCATCTTCTCTGTTGCATCTTTGCAGCACAGCTGCTTTCGCAGCAGATGTTGCTGCACTGTTTTTGGAAGATCCAGCCAGCAATGCCGCAGGAGTGTAGGAGGAGATGTGTGAGGAGATGTGACATTACATTCCTTAGCATCACAGCAGGTTATATCATTTGTACAGGATTCAGGGAGTAGTAGCATGTCCTACATAGCTGGCCAATATCCTTCCTACCTCAGTATACTGGTAACCATCACAGGTTCATGAGCAGTCATATGCTAAGGGATCAGCCCAGAACAAGGTAGTCTTGGGTCTGGAAATGTTCAGAGGTGAATTTTTCCTCTCCCCTTCAAACTGCTTGATGAGCAGATCAGCCAGACCCTGGGAGCTCACATTGTGTGCATACTTATTCAATCTCGCCCATACGTCTTACTTCCCAAGTCCCTACACCCTCCCTCCAAGAAATGTTTTTGTCAGTGAGATTAAGAGATTCAGGTGCCAAAGCCACTCAGCAATTTGATCATCTTGCTGATGCACTCAAGCTCCCACAAAAAAGTATGGTTTCAAAATCTGAATACTGAGTCTCTGAAATAAATAAAACACAATAGAGAAAGTCTAGCAGAAAGGAAAAATTCAATAGAGAGATGAGGAATATAGTGAGTGATGGAATACTCAACTCCTTTCAGATGAATTATAGAACTTTGGAAATCAGGAGAGAGATGTACTTATATAGGCAACCCTGTATATTCTCAAGTATCCATCACCTATGGATCATGCATGAGTGCAGATATCAGTAGAGATTAGTAATAACTAAGGAGAAGGAGAATTTTGTGTGATTCTTAAAGCTAAAAAGGCATAAAGGGTTTGTGACCAGATTAAAGTTTTATGGAGAGATATCTAGTTTATTAGCCTGGTATATTATGGTTGATCCCTAATTTCTGTCACAATGCTGCATTAAAAATCATGTGCCATGCATATAGTAGGATTGCAATTCACAATGCTCAATTTCATCCTTCATATAAAAATCCAAGTTGTTTCATGGACAATACGCTGAATTTGGAACAGTACTAGGCAAAATATGCAGGGCAAATGTTCCAAAAGTGGCAAGAATTTACTTTGCCAGGTCTTTGAAGTTAAGGTTGTTAGCAGCTTCAGCTGCCTCCATTGTCCCTCTGATCTCAGTACTCTTGCACAGTAGACTTCCTGGGGGACAACTCAGGCCTAAGCTTTGGATTCCTCAATTTACACATCTGCAATAGCAACCAAATTAACATCTACATGGGTTTGCTGAGATGGTATTTGAACATGGAAAAGAACAGTCTGTGGAAAGGAGGTCCAGAATTGATCCCACTGTGGCCTAATTCTGAAATTACCTCAAGCAGAACAAATGTTCTAACTTCCAAGGTCCTGATGTAATGGCTAAATTATGGTCTAAAGACAAAACTCTTCCTCCACAGGTACAAATTATTGGCCTTAGAGTGTACTTCTAAAAATTTAGCATCCATTAATTTCACACGCACAGTTAAGAGCGCTGAAACATGCTGGCCTCTCTCTACCTCTTGAAAAATGGTTATTGAGTACATGAACCTTACTTAGAATTTTAAGGCATGAAGGAAGAAAGAGAATAAAACTAGGTGAGCTTTTAGTTTTGCAGTGAGAAATTAATTCCTTTTTTCAGTGTTGAGGGAGCCCTCACAGTACCTGTGAGCATACATCTATTTAAGAGCAAGGCATCCTCCAGAATGGAAAAAAATAGATGCATGAACAGGTCCATATCATATCTACCTTTGATACCTGCCCAGGCTCTCTGAAAATTGCCTGACTGTCCAGTGACCATCTGCCCACAGTTGACCCTGACAGTGGCCAATAAGGAGGGAGAAGTTTTTCACACAGCCACAGTTCCAGCACACTCAACTGCATAGAGAGGGCTGTTGCAGGGACACAGGAAGGACAAGGCACCCCTGCACAGGTGGCTGGCACCAGCTAGGCAAGCCCAGCAGATGCACCAGTGTAGGCATCTCAGAAAGTCCCTGTGGGATGGTGACACCATGGCAAAATTTTCCTGGGCAGCCCAGCAGGTGATGGCATTGATCAGGAGACTGTCAGGGCAGAAATAAGGAGGTTTAGGCTCCTTTTATTGCCAGACCCATAGGAACTGCCCTGGGCTCCTGCCTCCTTGCTCCCCCACCACCATCTTGGCAGCCCATTTTGTTCTGTCAGGCAGAAGCAAAACTTCCATTAGTCAGAGGAAAAACATCCAGAAGTGCTTGTTATGGAGTTACGCAGTATAGCTTTTAACCATATTTTGAAATGGGAGATCTATGGCACTGTATATATACCATTATTTTCTATATGGAACAAATTTGTTTTCACACTTGGCATGCAATTAAACACCAGAGTCATGAAGAAGAACAGTTTCTAAAGGCCAGCATATTTTATGCCAGGAGAGCACTGCACAGCTACCTCCTAATTACATGCAATATAGACCACAGCACGACAGATATGGCATGTGATAGTTTGATTAAAGTGAACACAATGGCCAATAAACAAAATGCCTAAAACCGTAAATATCACCTAAGCTAAGCACATGGGAAAAATAAAAAACTGCATAAAACAGATCTGACAAGTCCTTGAAAAATGTTTCAGCTTCTCATGGCTTGAAATAATTTTCTCATGTTGGGACTGTTATTTGCTCCAAAGTGATTCTTATGTGAGGGCAAATTCGCTGTAACCTTTCCCACACGCCTGCTCTGCAGCATGTACATGGTTTAAAGAGAAACTTCCACACTCTGGAAAGTCACCAGCTCACGAGCATTAACTGCAAATTTCCTTCACCTTCTTCATGCTTCTTCTCATTATTCTACTCACAGGTGCTAATTAACTGCACCGGCTGTGTCCAAAAACAAACTGCTTTCTCTTACAAGCTGAGAATCTCTTTCTCCCCACAGCTGAGCCTTCACAGACAACTGCAGGAATGGAGGCTGCATTTCACCCATAGGAATATATTAGGAATACATAGTGAGACAGATACTTGCTTCTCTGCTCTTTTTCCACCGAGCTAGGCATGAGCCAGTTTTATTCCAAAAGTCCTGTAAGCCTACGACTGAGTCAAGACAAGTCTGCCATTTGGGCAGTGCCATACCTGACCAGCCTGGAGTACAGCAAATCATGTTCACAACTCATACACCTAATATGGCCTAAGCATAAGCAGAAGGGATTTCTCAAGGCCCTGACCTACAAGGGGCACTGGAGCTGCATTCCGCGGGGAATTCTCAGCCTGCTGCCTGCACTGAGGTCCATAAAGGAGCAGGTGTGCCATATTCATTCACCCATTCCTGTACAGTCTGGGACAACTTCCTGCCACAGATATACACAGAAGATACGTTACCCCTGCAAGCCATAATGCTGTTTAATTTCACTTTTGCATAAAGTGTTCAAGGTGATATGGAAATGCTCTGTTCTCACCCTAAGGACCCACACTTCAGGCTGAGACAATCTGGCAGTGTGGTCTGCATGTTCCAGGGCTTACGGAAAGCCTTTCTGTTCTGAAACCTTTTTGTTCTATTCTGAATTTATTTTTTCCCAACATAATCAGACGCTTTCATTCTCGTCCTCATCCTCCCTCCCCCTGCACCTAAAGTGGCTCCTTCCCTCTGGCTTCCAAGAGCTCCTCTCTCCAAGCTGTATTTTATCAGGGGAGTCTCAGTTTTGGCACATTTTCTTTTGGGCTCAGCTGGCTGATGTCTTTCCATCCCATGCATTCCTCAGGTCAAAGGTATACCCCAAAATGTACTCACTCCCTCTAACCCAAGGGAAGCAATGGAAATTGTCAGATTTGAGGACAGCAGCTGGATCAGTAAGGACAGCCAAGACTGTAGAGTCCACATGATTAATTTCAGAGAGGTACTTATTGAAATCATGTTATCTCAAAAAAAACCCCAAAACAAAACAAAAACACCAAAAGAGGGAAGGGGGGGGAGTTCAAAACTTCGGCTGAAGTTCATTGCAGTTGCTATTTTTATTGAAGTAGTTTGCCCATCCCTGGTGAATTTGTGTTATCACAATAATTTCTATCCTGGCAACAGCCTACAATGTCAGAAGCACAGAAGTATGATTTCACTGCAGCACTAAGCCAGGGGAGAATCTGAATCATGGAGGAGCAAGCTCTGATGAGAACACAAACAGTTTAAGAACTCAAAAATACAGTTTTCATGAAGTAGTTTCTTTTTCCTGAAATGCTCCTTCTCTCCACTTCCAGCCCGATTCTAGTATTGTAATCCAGGGCCACCTCTTTTGTGCCTTTAGCCTTGAAATAGGGGCCTGAGGGTGAATTGCTCTAGGGACAATAAAAAAGGTAGCAGAAACGGATTAAGTTTTACTTCAGTCTTAAGACAACTACACTGTAATCTTTTGATTTTAATGAGTGAAAGAATGTCATAAAACCCAACCTTCTGTACACCCAAGATTTCTGCTGCAGAACCTCACCTATGGTGAAATCTTTCGTCATCTGAGAAATTAATAACAAACCTTCCATGAGTGAAACTATGCTTAAAGAGCATGGATGAAAGCAGTACAAGTGGGCAGAAAACTTCTGGAAAATGTGTGCCTCCTGCAATCCATTTTCCATGAAGAAGGATCTCCTGAGGCAGCAGAAGCAAAACTGAAAGTCTTGGGTATTTCTGAAAATAGGTATTCTATTTCAGCAGTCAAGAAATTGGTTTGCACTAAAGGAAACAAAAATCCTATGTAACCTGATGATGATGCATACATTATCTGTGCCCTATAGACCATTAAAAAAAAAAAAAAGAAAGACTTCTTTTGGTTGATTTCACTTTTTCTGGTGCTGCAAACACAAATGTCAACTTACATGAAGCGGAAAAGGTGTTTAGTGGTCAGGAAACATGTCCTTTCTAGTGCACAGGGAATGCAATTCTCAACAGAAATAGCCCACCAAAAAGAAATAAGAAACTCCATGATTTATTGTTCTGATTTACAAGCATGACAACTGTTACCTTTTGTAAAAAATATCACCATTACATCTTTGCAGAAACCTATAAACACCAAAGAACAAAAGACAAGATTTTGCTAACTTGCAAAAGCAAAGTAAATTAAAGAGTAGGTTGAAATAAAAAGCCCCACATACCCATTTTTCTTTCTGAAAAGCTGTAGGTAGGTGCTGTTCTCATGACGTTCTTACCACAGCCAACCTCAGAACAACTCCTCTCAAACTCACGTTGTTGGTGTGTCATGACACAAACTATCAGGTCCTGCCACTAAAACACAGACTGCCTCAAAGAAGTTTGAATCAGTATGGTGCTTAAAGCAGCAATGGCAGACAGCAGCTTAGGGCAGCCACAGCACAGTCGAACCACAGCCTGCAACAGTGTGAAATCTTAGGAACAAGCCTTTGCACCAGGGCCTTGCAAGCAGAGCACAGCTTAACCTGAAAGGTAACAGGGATGCCTCTAAATTAATGCAAATTGCAAAATATCAGGGAGTCCTATCGTATGATACCAAACAGCTCAAGTTTTTCCATAGGTAGCCGTCAGGAAGATGAGAAACCTTGGGTCTGAGGTCTGAAGCAGGTGAATTCCCTCCTAATTTTATTTTCCTACCTTTTTTCCTCAATAGGATACAGGGAAGTTCTTTCCACCACCAAACACAGTCATGTATATACTCCAGAGTGGCTTTTAAAAATAAATATTCCAAGAAACCTTTTGTTAACATCTTTAGGATTATGAAGTAGTAATATAAAAGACAAATATATACTTCAAATGTTCTATGTGCCACAGCATCTTGGGCTACTGAAGAATTTTATCTTGAAATAACGAGAAGTGAGTGTAAATGACAATACAAAATCTAGTTTTGATTTCTTGACAGTTGCCATCCACTGTGTAAAGGTACATAATACAGTCATGAACAAAGCAGTAAAACAGACACCATGCACCACAAGCTTTCATTCATAACGTTCACAGATTTCTTCTAAACTAACAGCAAATGCAACTTGTCAGAGTCATGTCTCCAATATTCTGCAAAAAAAGCAAAGTATTTTCATAGATGAAGTAGAAATAGAGTGGCTGAGGTCTCCTGCCAAAAATTTTGGGGACACAATGTAAAACTTTAGGCCCCAAATGGACACTCATGTCATTTCACTGAGAACTATTCCATTTCACAGCTTAGTGTAAATTCTATTAGAGCAGTTGCTGAGTACAAAAGTAAGATGACGTACCAGACAAGCTTTAGTGTCTGAGAGGGCTGGAAGAAACTTTTTTTAAATATAAGTCACGTTTTCATTACATCAACAGTAGTCACTCATCAAATCCCAGATAATACTAAATGTCAGAACTACTATAATACTACAAACAGGCTTAATTGGATATACACTAAACACACAATAAACTACTCTGAGTACAAAAACAATGTGGGCAGTTTTGTGGCTGTATCAAAACTAACATGAACATAAGGAATTCAACAACAACAACAACAAAATGCAGCAACAAGTCTGGTTTAATAGCTGCACAGCAAACATGTTAATAACGTGAAATCATTGAGTACATCAACACAAACAGTTTTCTGTCACATAATGGTTAATTCTCACAAAACTGCAAGAGTCATCTTCAGAATCAGGTTACAAAGCCATCCCATTGGAGTGCACAAATACAGCCTCACTTGCAAACAGCAAGGCAAGCTAATAACAGGGTAATGGAGAAGGTACAAAAAGCTCTCACCTGGTATGATCTGCTGTGTCTTTTTATTCAAATTATATTTCATATCTATGTGGCACGAAGAATGTAGGTGGCTTCTTTGACCCTGACTGATCCAAAGACCCTGGTGTTTCTGATAACAGCATAATCCTTTTGTTCTCATAACATTTCATATACTTTGCTTCAATATCTGGTTTCTCTCTAAACATTTGCCTTGCATTCTATCTCAAGGGTGCAGAGCAGTATGACCCCTCACAACAGCACCTGTAAATGTGCAGAGGGTTAGCTCTATTACTGCTGGGTACAACTTTCACAAACTCTGTTATCCTCTGTCCTCTTAATAAAAAAGTCAAAGTCTACTGGTTTCTTGAGAGGCTCTGCATCAGCCTTCCTTGATGCATTCAGGCATGGGGAGGTAAAAAGAAGTTTCTCACCACAGTGACAACAGGGTTCAGAACAGCGGGGCTCTCTTTGAGGAGACAACTTTTTTTTTAACTCAAAATTAGCTCAAGGACTTTAAAAACGTTAAAAGAGAGAACAAAGACTGGACTGCATTATTACACTGGTTCTCAAGATGAAGCTACTAATAGTTGTACTATTAGAATGGAAAGGGAAGAAGAAAAAGGCAGGTTATATTTTTTAAAAAGGAAATGTGATAAAAGGCACATCTCCAAGAGGCACAAAACCAAAAAGCTTACAAATCCTTGTTTCTTTCAGTCAAAGAGAATCATGGTTCTTTGACTGACTCTTGACTGCACACCACCTTAGTAATCTCCTCCTGCTCTTGCAGAGGTTTTTCTCTTCCCTTTCTCAGCAGCTGTTGCTATAGCCAAAATCAGCGTCTCCTTCACCATTTGCAGGAAATTAATGATGCTAGACATCACTCCATTCACAAACTGTGGCTCCACAATGACTACAACTATGTGAAGCCTGAGTGGCCCAACTGGTTTTAATTTACATCAGGTAACCAGATTTGCACTGGTGCCAATGGGAACAGTACCTGGCCGAGAGAGCCAAGCCATAAACAGGTGGGAAAAAGTTTGGAGAGAGTTCATCACCAGGGACATGAGAAAAGTGCGCGTGAAAACATTTTAGTCAGCAGTCAACTTTTTCTTTTTTTTTTTAACCACAATGGGTTTATCCAAGAGCCCTGTAGACTTTAATCTGGGTACATTACGCAACCCTGTCTACTATAGCATTAAGAGGCAGGTGTATTCAGAGACGCACAAACAGAGATCATTCACAATCTCTGAATCACAAAGATATTTCTGCTGGCTCTTTGCTCTGCCACCTGTACACTCATCATTAAGTCAGAGAACAGACCCGCCAGTCGATTGTACAAGTTCAGAAAATCAAAGCCAGGCAGATGATGGCGTGGGAGGCTGAGTATGAATTGTTGCAGGGTTCTGACTAACACTTCAGCAGGGAAGCGTGCAGGAAGCTGTGCAGAGCCAGGAAGGACACTGCCCCGGTGCTTCCTTTCTGCCTCTTCAATAATATCGGCTAACAGGCCTCTTTTTTTTT
>VXAU01005406.1:290632-375071 GCA_013399695.1 Formicarius rufipectus
TTTTTTTTTTTTTTAAAAATGCCTTGGACAGAACTTGACGTTAGCTCTTGGCCTTTGCCTCATATTATCTTACTGAAAAATAGAAGGAAAGTACTGCAAGTAGTTAATAGCTTCTCTTAAACAGGATGCTGAGGACAGTGATTACAAGGCACTCTGTAGAAACTACTTTGAAACATTCAAGCTCTGGGCATGAATGCTGCTTGTACAAGTTCTTTTTACAGCTTTATGAGCACAGAACACAGTGTTTTCTTTCACTTACTCTCTTCCTATTCACTCTTCATGTACTCTCTCTCCACATATTTTTTTAAAAGAGAATGTTGAACAGCAACAACAGTCTTTTATTGATTATGCCATACAGAGTTATTTGTATTGCTTTTAGTTTTGAGTTCACAGGAGATGTGCTATTACAAAGTCAGAGTCATGCTGAAATCTAGGCTTGAGACAGAGGAACCAAAATCATCCGTGACCTTGAGCGAGGCACTCGCTCTCCCAGTGTTTCAAGTAGTCATGTCATAAAACTGGGTAGAAAACAGCATCCCAGGGAAATACAGATGGTTCCTCAGAGATGAAGCTATCGTCCATAAACTACGGATGTTGGGGCTAACACACAAAAGGATCTCATGTTTTCTTGCCTCATTTTGGTAGGTGCTTTGCTAAAATCCTGCACAGCTTCATATCTATACTAGTAGTATCAGAATATTGAGCTTACATACTAAGGTATACCTGATTCACAGCTGAAAACTAACCCTGATAAAATTCAGCTTTATGCAAAATGCTCTCACAAGCCCTACTGACCATTTGGCATAAGCCACTGCAAGCAGGACTTATTGTAGCAGGAAGCTTGAACTTAAGAAATGGCAGCTCTGTAATTGCTTCGTGCTTTAAAATTGATAGGTTTGACCTTTTACATTTATCTTCTGTGGTCATTAATCAGCTCTGAGGTGAAAGCCAAAGTTGCAACATGCTATGTCCTTTCACTATTCATTTTTAGTTAAAATTCTAATCTTGTACTTTGTTTAATATTCCACACTGAGAGTGGGGTGATATGGTCCCCAGGAGCTCAACAATCCATGCATAGCAAACCAATGCCAGGCATTCATTGTTAAATTAACAAAAGTACACACCAAATTATATCATCTTTTAAGGTTGAAAAGGGACTTCATTCCTACCAACCAGCTAACTCCAGTAAAAGCTTTGGGATTTTTAAACACTACTCCAGCCACTGTATTCCCTGCAAAATTTCAGACAGAAAACCTCAAAATCCTTCTTCATAAATTCTGGAATCATAGAGTCTTTGATCAATATCAACTGTACCATTCAAGGATTTTCGTAAATCCTGAGTGCTTTGGGAAATGCAATATACGTGTAGCAAAAAGGGTACCTAATGGCCATATGGAATGCAGTTTATTCTTGCCCACTTGCAAGTAACATAGAAATGCCTATATGAAATATCTCCAGGGGCCCTGGCGCAAAACAGATGAGAATTCAGGAAACAGGTAGAGGGGAGAACAGAGAAGCAGCTTTGAATGTTAACTGCCATTCACATCAGTGGGACTTTGATTCAAAAATGAGGACAGAAATGGATTGTCACCTTTTATAAAGAGCAAAGTCTCTGACATGATTTAAAGGTTGCATCATAGGTTGCACAATCAGCCCTCAGTTGATGCACATTACACTATCTGCAGGGCTGCACACAGGAAAAATCTAAGCAGACATTTAGAACCTAAATAAGACATAAAGTCTCAGTGCATGACCTTCATATGTATTTTTTTTCAATATACGGCTATCTAAAAGAATGAGCATTAGTAAAGTTTGATGTTGATTAACCAGGTCTGACTGTAATTAAATTTATGAATAGAGAGAAAAATGCAAAATTTTATTAACTGTGGAAGGAATGTTAGGTGCTTAACTGCCCAGCAAGTTTGTGAAGACAAAGGAGATCAGTTTACAAGGGTTAAGTAAACATAATATTTTATTTTACAGTTCAAATGAATCCAACTTCAACAAGACTGTGTAAGAGTCTAAAAATTGGTTTACCAGATTGAACATTTTTATGAACATTAAAACCCATTACATTGCTCTGAAGTACAGCTACTGTACAGCCAGAGTCACATAAAGAAATCATTTGTTTCTTAGCCCTATGGCTGAACTGCTTCTAGCCTCCTTCCTATTCATGTCTGGTGGGTTCTCTGTATTTATTTTCACATGACTACATGTTGTGCATTTTGTACTCCTTTAAGTTTCCAAGGTCATGTCAAAACAAAATGCATTCCTGAGCGGGTCAGCATAGGAACAGCCACACCAGACATTAACGTAATGACTTGATGCTTACTGCAAATCTGAGAAAAGTAACCAGTGATTGTGAAACATAAATTTCTGGTAAGGGAAGGAGGCCGTACATGAACACAGTGCTCTGAAAAGTGTTGGTTTAGCCATAATTGGCCTTAAGGTCCTTTATTTATCTGTACTATAGACACCCATTTAAAACCTCCTCACTCTGTTCAGCTAATCTCTGACTCTGAGGAGGCTGCAAACAAAGCTGCCAATTAGCACTAATTATGATAGCAATATTTCATTCAGATTAACGAGTCCGAACCACTCAACTCCCTTGGAGAGGAAAAGTCCTTTTAAGCACTTTCCAAAAGACTTCCAGAACCCCACAAATTAGCCCACAGTTACTATGTGTGTATCCAATGGTGATAGCTCACCATTTGAAGGAAAATCGCTGTTGGATAACGGAGAAACCATTATACAGCATGACACAAGCAGAGTGGACCTTGTGTGCATTCAAAACAGTTCTCCCATCAAACCACAACTACCACTGCATAACATACCACTCCTTTGGAGCCATGAAATTTGAACAGCCCTCATCTTGCAGTTGGATCATTTCTGTTCTGCTAGTATTACAAGCATTAAAGCATTATCAGTTGTCTTGGTCTTACTTGGGCCATGCTTGTATTGTGCCCAGCACAAAGTACGCAGGGCAAGCCACTGACTCTGTTGAGACCAATGGGCAGAAGGCTGCCCTGAGGTACACACCAGAGGTGAGTCTGCTGGAGCCAACATCACAGAAAAAAAAAAAAATATGTTGGGTATTTTGAACTGTAGTTCTCTATGACCGAATTATAGGGCAGCTGAACCTTTAGTGTACCTCATGAGCAAGGCACGCTAAGGCTGGTGCATGAAGAAAATCAAGGAACCAGAAAGATGTGGGTTGTACACTCAGCCACACTGGCTCAGGTCCCACTGCACCAGCAGCAGCTCTGACCATGGCTGCCAGGACCACACCTGGTGCAGTACAGGGATCTGTTGGGATGCACCCTCAGAGAAATTCAATGTCACCACAAGAAGTTCCTCACACCAGGAAGGAGCCATATTTTATTGCACCTGAAACGCAACACTTGACTTCTCAGGATGTGGAAGTAGCAGATTAGTCAAGTGAGCCAAAAGGGATACTCCCTTGGGCAGGCCAGAAGGAATGAATGTCAGGTTTGTCTTGATCAGGCAGGACTCGCTCTTGCAACTCTCACACTGAAAGGACACATTATGAGAGGTGAATTAACACAGTGGCATCTGTATTAGCTGTGTTAAAACCACTCAGAGCATGGACAGGATTGCTCACACCATGTATCCAGAAGGTGAAATGCATGGTGTTGTTTTGTGATGATGTTGCTTTTTCTTGCTCTCCTCAAGGCTTCACTGGAACAGGTTGCTGACAGGCAGGTTGCCTACCTGCATGGCAAGAACAGGCCTGGGAAAGGGTCCAAAATCCAAAGAGGAGCTAGGGAGTAACCTAGTGACTGAAGGTCTGGTTTGACCAGGAAAAGCTCAGCCTTCCCAGTAAAGACAACGATGAGTTGCAATAGGAGGGGTGGGGGAGGGGGGGGCGAGAGAAGGCTTGTGAGAATTGAGCCCAAATGACTCCCACACTCCAGAGAGCTGGAGACTGGCAGCCATCCTTTCTGGAAAGGAGTGTGCTGGGGTGTGTGAGTAGCAGAGAAAGACATTACTCCTAGCAGAGATGGGTGGGAGCTGCAATATTTGAACTCCAGTTTTCAATACCAGTAAGTACAGAACATGTGTGGGTCTGAGCATGTGTACCTAAAGACCCATCCCAATTTCCTAAGAGTTGTAAAGGCAAACTTTTAGCAGTGTAAAACATACAATATAATTTGGAAAACCTGTGCTGTTGGGGGAGGCAAGGAAGTGTGCCTTAGCCTTCAGGGGAAAAAAAAAAAAAAAAAAAAAAAAAAAAAATTTTTGGCAAAGAAANTGTTTTGGCAAGGACAATAATTAATGAGCCAGTGGTCATTTAAGGTGGGCATAAATATTTTCATCTCAGAAACATTTGCCACCTTCTCCATGCTCCCCTTCACTCTGTCTGTTTTTCTCCTTCTCTGAAGCCTCCTCTCTCACGGGCTCTTTCCCTCCCCTCCTCTCCCTGCCTGACTGCCTATCATCTTGCTCTAATTGTTTCCAGATTTGTGTGGGAGGTCAGGGCCCGGGAGTGCTGCTTCATGCCAAGTTTATAAACAGAGCAGTGTTTCCAGATGGCCACTGGCTCCAGCCTGGCTAGCAGGTTGATTGGGACCAGAATAACAACAGGTGGAGAACAGACAATGAATTCCTTGACACTTATTTTACTCCCTCTGCTTTTCCCCCCCTTCCCTCCTCCCTGCAGCCACCACGGCTACCACCAGCAGACCTTCAAGCTCTTGAATCTGGGCAGGGAGTCAGGACAAGGGGAGGGAGAGAGTAGGAGAAGAAATGATGAAAGAAAGTGCAAGTGACTTCCTTGACCAAATACAAAGCAGGGCAGGAAAGGGGACACATGCTGCTACTTCCCTGCCAGCCGTTACTGCTGCTGTTAATTAAGGTGTCCCTCAAGTCATTTTAGAAAAGACCCTCTGAGGTGAAATAACAGAGAATAAACAAGGTATCTTGGACAAACAGAGAAACTATGAGATTGATTTAACATTGCTGCACGCATTCAGCTTTTGTCAAGGCAGCCTGGGCCACTAAACCCGTTGGCAGTGACAACACATCTGCAGTCACTGTGAGTTCTGTATTCTATTTTTCCAGACAGAGCTAGTTTCCCCCAGGTTGTGGTTTGCTAACCCCACTCCCAAGCTCCTGCCCTTCCCAGTCTACATCATCTTTTCAAGCCAATGTCTTCTTCCCACTCTCCACACCAAATTCCCACTTTCCTCATCAGAGTTTTTTTATAGAAATGATGGGAACAGTGAAAAGAAGTTCCACAGAGGTGCTTTTCTTTCTGTTACCTTGCTCTTCCCAGCACATTTGCAGAAGTTGCTTGGCAAAACTGCATTTCTTCAATAGTTGGGTTTAGAGATCAAAATGAGGCCACCAATGACACAAAACTGCAATAGGTTCAGCTTCAGGAGACACCTCATTCAGCTGAAGGAGAAAGAGCCATAAACTAAAGCAGGCAGCCACCTCAATTTTGGGCCTGCAGTAACATGAAGAAGACACACTTTCTGTAAATACATAGATTATAGACAACTCTACTACCACATTCCTCCTGGAAATTTCCAAAAGGAAGGCAGAGCAAATGGAAGAGAAAGAGCCAGATTCAGAGGAGTAAAGCTAATTTTAAAATGCTCAGGGTGCTTCAAGCTCTGGCAAAACTTTTAGGAAGGCATGAACAAAAACACATCAGGAGGAATTTGTAACACACATTTTGGTTCTAGTGCCTGTGATTGCTACCTCCTCTGTCCACAAAGAGACCACTGGGTTGCAAGACCTGGATGCAGTTTCAGCTGTACACTTGAGGGTGCCCGGGCTGCTCATCCTTGTCACTGAACCTCCCAGGGATCCATACAAAGGGGAGCTGAACTACAAAAGAAGATGAGAAAAAGGGAGTGAAAAAGGTACTAATGAGGGTTAATAAGGAGTAACAGTCAGTATTACAGATTAATTCATTTTATATTAGTGAACTTCAAATGTTCCTATTTCCCTGCCTGGCCCAATTCTTCACTCCTTAGGGTAAGACGGCAGACCCATTAAGAAGCAAAACTGTAAATGATCAAAAAACATTATCATCTCCAGTGATTTAATGAATAATGAGAATAAATTATTAAAACTGCTGGACATGACTCACCAATAGCTCAACAAACTTGCTATACACAAGCGAAAGAAAAAAAGGCCAAAATTTCTCTCAATTTCCCACTTGTGCTTACACTCTCCAAATGTTAAATTTAAACTAGGATGAACATCCTATAAATAAACCCACAGAGAAGAATTAGGATTGCAAAATTAAAAGCTGCTGTCTTTAAAAATATTATGCTTTAAAAATTAAATGGCTGCCTTAAATGGAATGCTATCCAAAGCTGGTAATCGACCCAAGACTCCAGCGTGAATTTTTTATTTTGTTTCTATTTGCTGCCCTCCTCACACATAAATAGAGAAATTCAAAAAGTGGTGAAATGGCATACACAGTCTCCTCTGTTCAGATATCATGATTAGTAAACTCGCTAAACTGCTTGCATGTGTAAAACAGACAGGACTTTCCCCATTCATTAATAATAGCATATTTTCTTATTTGTAACCTTATATTCAGATCCTTAATGACTGGCATATACTCTTGGATTGTCTATAAAATACACAACCCCCCCCATTTTTTACTCAAGTACCAATGTGAAGGTGAACTGAAATTTAATAGGACTACAATTTGCTGCTACTCAGAAAGCTCTTATATAAATGGCGTGTGAAAAGCAACCATGATTTAAAAAGCATTTGCTAATATTTGCAATGCAAAATATCTCAGATTATTGCATATGGATACCTGGAAGCAGATTTGGAAGCATTTAGGGGTTTTCACAAATGTCAGCAAATTGTTAACAGGTTTTTATTTTCCTGGTGAAATTTCATGACTAGTCTTAGCTGTCAAATTTTATACTGCTTAAGTTCTACATCTACAAATAAACACAAAAACATATTAAGCCAGTTTAAAAATCTTTAGACTTCCAAAGTTTTTTATATATCAGGATCTCAAAAATGTTTAAACAAACAGTGTGCCTAATCCTAAGGATTGGTTTAAATGAGGTCACTCAGCACCTTTTAAGTAGATGCTTAGGATATTTTGCCAGAGTGAAAGATAGAGCATTTTATGTCAGAAGGGTAAACTCCAGCAATTTGGAGATTCTCCCAGTTTCAGACTGTAAATTCTTTGGGGCAGAGGATGACTTTGACCATACGCTTAGGTAGTAGAATCTTGATTTTACTGGTAATTCTGGACATAACTGAGATGCAAATAGGCTAACAAAGAGAATAGGAAGTGTCAAAGACACAATGCTCACCAAGGCAGGATTTGGGTCTAATCAAAAATGGCAATTCTTATGTTCATATGACTTCCAAAATTTTACTCATGCAAAAGTTTCCATTTATTTGTGGAGCATTATTAGGACTGTAGACTCGTCTATTTTCATGTGCCGTTTGCACTACTGCATTTGACACATCACTAATGTGTCAAAATTAGGGCTCTGTATAACTCCAAAACTCTAGGCTATGCCTTTCCCGTTGCTGCTCCTGTGTTCTACAGAAATCTCTGTCCTAGGATTTTCCAAAAAGGAATTCAGTTAATTGCTTGGTTCATAGATGTTTTGCAATATCCATGTTTCTGTTGAACAGAACTTTCCAACACTGACATCAAATCCAGGATAAGCAAGCTTGAGAGTTGACTGTGCACCAAATTCAAAGTTTCTGAAGTGAAGGTATTGATCTGATGTAGAACTATGGATATTTATGTGAATCCTGGTTTCTCTTTCAGCAGCTCGTCATTGACTGTGATGACTAGAGTCACTTGTAGACCACTCTTTGGAGAGAAGGTAAAATGACATTCGCATTTTAAACTGTCAAAGAACAGCTTTCAATGGGTGGAAAGCTAAAGATAGACAGGCCTAAGAACTGCTAGCCTAAGTGACTCTTTTGAGTTTGTTTGCATAATGGTGATTTGCAGTGTTGATGCCCACATGAACATGGCATGGTAAGTAGATGTTCTTGTTCTGGATATGACTCCTTAAGCTTTTCACACCCAGACGGCACAGTGGGAAATGCCAGGGAGTCTGGCTTCAGCCACTGGCTCAGATATCAGGTTAAGCTTGAAAGGTCAAGTTCTGGGAATCCACATTGCAGAAGCTTTATATGTAAATGTAAGCAAAAGGATTCGTCTCATCTAACTTTCTAAGTCTTAAACATCTACTGGAAGATGCTTAGATTACAGATGGTTCTTCTATAATCAACAGAGACAGACATCTCTACAGGCATCTTCACTGGAAGGATTTCTCACTTGCACTCTGTTCGCTGTAGGAGGATTTTGGACAAGATAGCTAGACACATCTTTTTTTCAGATGCTAAAATAGATTCTGCTCCAAGCATGGCAACAGCTTTTTGGATTTTGCCAAAGAATAAGATCTTCACACAGACTTGGCTATTGAGTTGTCCTGGTGCAACAGCATTTTCAAATGTGACTATTTCCGAATATTCTGCTGTAGAGAGATTACATAAATGCCTTCTGAACTGTAGCTTATTTAGAAGTGAAGTGCATACCTTAGCAAATATTCCTTAAAAAAAAAAAAAAAAAAGAGAAAACAAGCAGCTAAGTTTCTCCTCACATAACTTTTGGAACACCTCAAACCAGGATGAAGTTATTTTTCTCTTCAAGATGTTGGCAGGATAGTGAAAAGTCTTGTGTGGAGGAGGTGAGAAATACCATTTCTAAATGTTTAGAAAACCAAGTAAACTATCCACAGTGACAACCTATATTCAGTGACTCTGGATTATTTATGCTAGTCTGAACTGCTGTTCTGAACCAATGATACAGGCAGAGCTGTGACTGAAGATAACATGCAAATATTGCCCATATAAGCACCACCAAATTTTTAATTAAATTGGAGCTCATGTTTCTGCAGTCAGACTCCACTTACAAATATTCAAATAGTTGGGTGCACTCTCTTGAGAGTTCAGAGACAAGGAGTATCACTCTCTAGGAGGACCACTGCAAGGACTCTGAAAATACAGTCCTCTCATAAAAGCTGGTTCTTTTTTTCTTTTTCGAGGAAGCACCTTACACATTCAAATAAACACGCAAAGGATGAGATAACCAGTGTGGGTGAGTAAGGTAGCTTCACTCGATGGTGCCCAGTGGCTGTTATTCTGAAGTGCAGGCTACAGCTTTGGGCATTAAGCTACCATATTTCTGGGTCCAAATTCCCTGAGCAAAGAGGCACAATACCATCTCAGTGGGACACCGCAGTCCGACACAGGTGGTCTGAGAGCTTCTCAGTAGTGCAGCAGGTCCCAGAGACAAATCTGGCACCTACTCCAATTTTTTAAATATTCATATATGCTGTAAGCAATTACATTGACAGGAGTCCTGCTAATGAATATAGAACTAATTAATAACACTCTTCTGCTATGTTTTCTGTGTAGGAGCTCAAACAAGTCACCTCAGGCTGCCCTTTTTTTTTAATTTGCCACCCTAAAGACTGGAAAACAAAACCAGCAAATACACTTGACCAAAACACACCTTAAATGAAACACAGTCAAGGCAAAATAAAGAGATATAGGGACAGAGATTCTATTTATGACCACTGAGCATCAGATGTAGCAAGAACACTTACTAGAAAAGGTGATAGAGAACTGTGGATTGCAGAGAACCTAACCTATAAAATTTAAATAAAGCATTTGCTCTATAGGAATTTATTGATTATGAGGTCAGAGCAAAAGGAAATTCCTGGGAGAGTTTCCCTACATGTTTAATGAGATATAGCCTGCAATATTTTCTTACAAATATATGAAGAAAAAAAAAAAAGTGGGCTTTTGTTCAATTTAAGTTGGAATACCTACATAAATATTAAAATGATAGAATAATCGGCTTCAACACTTCCAGCTGTATAAGTGAAATTGTTGCACTGGACTGCTCTTTTGCTGATGAATACTATGGTATGTCTACAACTATTTACATGTCTTTACTGCCAGATCTTGGAATAATACAAGACTTACTTCAAGGAGTAAGATTGGGGCAATAACTTGCAGTATATAGTGTCATAAAGGCATATACGGTATGAATGCGAATTTTTTAAAAGAAAAATGCAGTTTCCCCCAGGTATTAATTGTAATCCCCTACTTATTTTCTGTTTTAACTGCAAGTAGAGTGGTCTGGAAACTACTGACAAATACTGACTGTATAATAACGGGCACCATGCTGTTTTTGTATCTTTTGTATATAAAAAATTGCAGCAATGGAGTTCTGCCTAAGAGCTGCTATGATATCATGGACTGCACAATGAAGCCCTAAGATGAGCTACTAAAGTCTGTAAACCATTATAATAGTACTACTTTGTCTAAATCATAGAGCCTAAAAGGTCTAATAGATCAACACATTCATCTGTCTGCCAGAGGACTGCCCATGTTCTGAAACTTCACAACAATTCAAAGAAGAGCAAATAATAGAGATTAATGAGCAAAGAACAATGTAGTTATTGCAGTGGAGTTGATTTCTGAAGCAAAACAGAATTTAGCAGCTAAATAAAGTGGAAGCCATTAGCTGCATTGTTATTACTATGCAAAGGCAAGTAGCAACTGTGTAATTTAACTAGGTCCATTATTCAACCTTTTTTCTATTTCATTCCTGATATTCTAAACTAATATCTGGTTTTTAGGAGGTTTGAAAATGAATCAAATGGATTAAAAATGCAGCTGAAAGCCAGGATTATTTAAGGAATGGAGAACAATAGGAAAGCATGACAAGGACAGATCAACCATCTGACAATGAAGCAACATCCTGAGCCTGAAGCACAATACTATTGAGTAAGCATCTGAGAAAATGTTTTATTTCTTCACCCAGGATGCATTCTTTTTCCTCTTTCTCCTCCTCCCCTCCTAGCAGTGGACTTTGGTTTGGTGTTAACTTAGCGAACTTTAACTTGAGTTTCCTTAAATGGGACCAAGAACTCCATTTGTTATGTAGCTCTGTAATTGTATGTCCTGCATTTATAGTGTATCCTGGATGGCCCTGTTTCATCCCACGTCAGTATCAGCAGCTACCCATGTACTGTAGAATCCCTACGTGCCCTTTATAGTCAATGGAGAGAGACATTCCTGCAGCTGAACATTCAAAGCCAAAATACAGCTCACCACCTGGAGATCTGTCATCCTCCACTGACTGTAAAGGAAACCTAAAATGGATACCCTTAACACAGGTGGTTAAAGCTAGGTGAGAGAATTCCCATCCAACTTAGTCAGCTCTGCTTTTACAACTGCTCCTACCAGAAGAAGATTCAAAAGGTTCTTCTCTCCACAGTGTTCGTTATATGTGTTTCAAAAACTGTTCCTACCATAGTTTTCCAGGTAACATGAGCAAGGGTATTTATCTGGCTATAATGCTAGCTCCCTCCAAATAATATCTTGTTATGTAATTATCAGAAAAAAAAATTTATCCAATAGTCATGCTGCAATCATAAAAGCCCTAAGATATTTAATTTTCAAAGATACCATGGTCCCTATCAGGATATAAGGAATTTTCACCTTATTTTTTGATCACATGCACTAAGCTGTTGCAACACATAGGAGCAGTACAGCACTGTCAGTTAATTTAGTGCAGCATTTCAGTAACAGAAGTCAGGCACTTTTGAAGATTTGGAAAATATATTGAAAGGCTATATATCTGAAAGCAATGTCTTTTCATTTAGGTATGTAAAACCAGTGTTACCCTTTTATCTAATTTCCTGCTCCTTTTACTAGCAATTCATTTATGGCTCCTTTCTGTTAGGAACTGGCAGTTCAATAGTTCAACAGACCAAAAAGTAATGTAATATTTTGCAAGTTTTGTTGGAAAAGCAATATAATTGTGCTGTTACTAATGAGGAACATACTCATATCGTGACTGGACTTTAAGATAATGAAAGATTAAAAAGTCCCACTGTCCACTGTTGCATTTGTACAATCCTCAGTGATTAATGAGAACTATATGTGTTCACCTTAAGATAAAACTGAGTCCTGTCATGGGGCTGAATCTACTCAAAAGCACCAAGTTTCTTCAAATTCATTTACAGGAATAATTTAGCCTCACAGATTTAAATCATGCTCTGCATAAGAATTCCAGTATACTTTCTTAGTTGGTGGACAAGAGAATTACAGATGGGTCCAGTTTAGAGCCCCAGCCAAAATGCATCTCGATTTTAGAGAGCTTCAAACCTCATCCCAAATGAATCAGATTCTCCCTCAAAAAAACAGAGCTCCCAGCTCTCATTTCTTCCTTCAGAAAAATCTGAGATGGGGATAATTATTTAGAACATTGCAATTCTTACTTCTTTAACTCAATTTAAACTTGATAGTGAAAAAAGTCTGGCCTGATATAGTTATTAAATAAGCATTTGATAATCACTGAAATTCAATGGAATCTTTCTTTAATCTTAGGTATTTTAAAAGCCTTGGGGTTTATTTGTTGTGTTTCAGGACACCTGACTTGACTGCAATGACTGTGATCACAATTTCACCTGCCAGGTAAAAATAAATTGTGCTTTAGCAACAATTTTGTGGATAGTTTCCTTTCTCTCTCTTATCCCTTCATCTTTAAGCTCCTTTTTTAATATCTACTATATTACTTAATGCTTGCATTTTTTATTGTTGTGATTTTCTTTTTACTTTTTTTCCACTGTTTTCTTCTACTCCATTCTGTTGTTGTTCTTCATTTTTACTTAGTCTAACACTTATTGTGGTTTATTCTTAGGATACATATATATTTGGGATAGAATTAAAATCTACACCTATATATACACTGAGATTATGGCTTTATTGGAGAAATATACAATTGATGACTATTCTTTCTCTTCTAACAAATGCCAATAACAAATGGCAGGCTCCAGTTCAATGAATACTCTGCTGCTTTAACAAAACAAAACACCAAAAGTGGACAAAGCAAGTACAATAGGATAAATTTTTTGCAGTTTATCCTGGGGTCAAAAATATTGCAAAGCTTGATGTTTGACTTTTGCATCTGTCATAATCTTATGCTGAAATACCACTCAAATGTCAATAACATTTTGCAAAAAAACATTAAAGAAAATACTGTAAATAATCACACTGAGAGGAAATAACACACTTGAAACTGGAAATTCCTTTTTTACTTCTAGGCAGATTTATCAGTTTATTTAGATGTTAAAGAGATCTATTGCCTTTCAAAGTACAGTACTAATATCAGGGTTAGTGTAACTGCCCTTTTCCCACACACATATGTTTTTGAATACTAACACCTACTGATACACTTTTCAAACCCTGAAATCTCCTCTGCTTCTCCAAGTGCTCTTGTGTCGTCATTTCTGGATGATTGCCACAAAGCATGAAGCCTACTGGAATAAATATCATTTGTGAATAAAAATCCACAGGTTTCACTGCTGTTGGAGCATGTGTGTAGATCCTGAAGTTGTGTTTACCTAAAAAACCCCACTGAATTAAGACTCCTCTAAAAATTATTATTGTTATTATTATTACTATTATTACCACCTATATCTGGTTAGGATTCAAAAGAAGTGCTAACAGAATCAATGACTGAGTAAAGACAGGCATAGGCACATATTTAAAGTGAGGCAACCTCATGAGCCAAGAGGACTTACCAATACACAGGAACTCTGTGGTGACATTATTGGCACTACTCTATTGAAGCTTTACTTTTACCTTTGGTACATTAATCCATAATGTTCATTTTTAACAACTAGTATTTTTTGTGAGATGCAGAACATCTACTGTGAAGCATCAGTTTCCAAAAAAAAGAGGACTGTGGCAGGGGGAGGGTGTTGAGTTTTGGAAGCGGGTTGTTTGTGTATTTGTTTCCTTACCACTGGCAAAACTCCAACAGCTATTCTCTAGAAATTTCACAAGAAACATTCATATGAGCAGGAAATCTACTGGCAAGAAATGGCAGATGAAAGAGTTATGTACTGCTGAATGAGAGTTTTGCACCTGCACATTGCCTAAGTTGAAGAACATGCTATTAATATAATAACAATAGCATAATCAGTAGGACGCGTAGTCATCTACCAAGAAGATTTCATTTCAAGACTCCACGGACACTTTTGGCACTAGTGCAAAACAAGGAGTTGAATCAATTTCAAATGTGCACTAAATGGAAAGCGGGGTGGGGGGGAAAGGGGGGGAAGAACCCCATGCTTAAGCAATTCCTATCAGAATATCACATTTAAAATTAAGACAAGAACTGTGTAACTGAGTCCAGACCAATCTATTCAAGGTCCAAGGACATCAGTGGAACTACAGACAGAATCACCCAGTAAAGAGAGGTCAGAGAAATCCTGCTTTAGACTCATTCACTGGATCCTGGTTTATTTCTACTTTATGGAGAAACTGTTTTCCCCTTGGGGTCATTAAACATAGACTGGAATAAAGCTGTTCAAAAAACTTCTGTGGAACACTTTTTGGGTTCAGGATTTGGTAATTCGTTGAAATCAAAATATTTCCAGTGCATACCAAAACATATCAACAAAGTTTCAAAACAAGTGTTGTCCCAGTTTTGAAACCTGGAATCTCTGAGGTCTTTAGTTCAAAGGTAGACTACTTGGTGGGTCCTCCTGCCATGATAGGCCATCAATCCTCTACCCTGGCAGTCAGAAGGTCAAGCAATGGCCTGCCAGCCATAGCCCTGCAGGCTTGCAGAAGAACTTAGCCAAAAACCAACTGTCCCTGAAAAAAAGTCTAGATTTCAGTCAACTGCCAAGGTCTCTCTGGAGTTTGCCAAAGCTTTGCTTTTGAGACTGGTGTCATCAGCTTTTCTGTGTAGATGTGTGGTTTTTTCCAAGTAAATAATTTCATCCAAAGAAAGCATTTTATCTACCTCATTAATCACACAGATCAAGCAAAATGGTGTACCATCCATGTATTTAGCCCTGTATTTATCCCTGTACCCATGGTGCTGCTCCTGATTTCAATCACAGACAGGTTATTACAGACCTTGGAGATGTGCGATTCGGTCTTTCCAAGCTGACCAACACCTCTCCCACACAGACAGTCCACTCTTTACTGAATTTCTCCTCGAGTGGTTTCTAAGCAGTCATAAGTAGGTAATGTTCACTACTTCCCTTGGTGAGAAGGCTAAGACTTGGTCAACATTGTTTATGAAAAATTTTGCCCTCTGCTTACTGGGATCTGAAGCACCACAAAAGTAAGAGAAATCACAATTGTGAAGAAATTACTAAAATCAACTGAAACAGTATCCATTAATAACCATAATACAGAACCATGAAACCTATATTGCTATCTCTTATAGAGGTATTATGGTATATCAACATAAAACATACAACAGCAATCATAAGAGCCCTATGCACGGATGGGGAATGCACCACTGAAACACTGCACTACTATGGTACAACAACTGCTTTCCGGCCACACTTGCTGCCCAGCCCAAGTTTTCCTATATGATAGATAGGTTTGCCTTCATTGAAAGTTATGGGAGCAATCTACTCATCTGGAATTTAATCCATCAGAATGCTAAAATCCCAAGCATGGCCTGTGAACTGAGAGGCGACAATGAACCAACATCCCTAGAAAACCATGTGGTGATCAAAGATTTTATATTCCTACAGACAAAAATGGTTTAGGGGCTGTGGTTTATTCAGACATTTACTGAGCAAGATTTTTCAATAGTCTCCATACCGGCAAAACCACTTCTTTCATTTGAATAAGACTTTTACTCTCATCTTTAAAGACAGTTTAATCAACATCACTATGTTATCAGCAGCAACGTTTTCTGAGGTTTGTTTTCTCTTCTTTATTCACTGCAAAATCCAATGAGTTGCAAGGAATACTGAGTAGGAAAAGCTATTCTAAATGGCATGTTTATGATTTTAATGCAATTTGAACAAATAACCTACAAACTTCATTATTTTGCTATTACAAAGAAGAAATAAAAATTATATAAAACCCATAAAGAATCACAAGGGTCTCTTCCAGATTGCTGACAGACAGCAAATGCCTCAAAAATCTCTCCCACTTCTTTACAGAGACTAAAATTCATCAGTGCAGCGAACAGGACTATAAAATCAGCATATCTGTCCCAAAATGAGCACACTTTTCCTTTGCAGCAATGTAACTAAAGTGCATTTGTGGGACAGCAGGCTGGCACTGGGCCCTGAAAGGTATTCACTATTTTGTAAAACAAAGCAACCACCCATAATCTGTTTTGTTTCCAGATAATAAAAGGAAAGTCTCATTTTGTGACTATAAAAAAAAGTTAAAGTAGTTCAGCTGTAAGCAGAAATCCCGTCCACTTGTGGTTAAAAGAGCTCCACGCCTACTGTACATAAAATAATATGCTGGAATCATTAGCATAGACAACAGCTTGTTTTCAATTTGGGCTACAGATAATGAAATTATCCCCCAAATTACCATAAAGTGGAACAAATAAACACAAAAGCAAACTCTTTCTTTTCCTTTTTCGTTTTCCCCTTCAGCAGCACTGATTTTCAGCTATTTAGAATAAAAGCAAAGCTTCTGTTTTTCCAGAGCTCCAGTTTGACCTCAAGCAGATAAAGAACATGAAATGACAAACACGCTGCAAAGAGTTACTGTGTCCTTCCCCCCTGGCCTCTGTTTACATTAGGAAATGTACCCAGGGAGGAGGGAAGGGGAGGCAGGAGGGCTGCCTTTCAGCGCTGCGCTCAGCTCCGTTGGCTCCGGCTGGAGCTGGCCCCTGTTTCTGAGTAAGCTTACTCCACTCCAGATGTGCCGCGGCTCCAGCGTGGCTGCCATGTACAGTAAATCGGCATCTGAGGGCTCGTCAATCTGTGGGGTAGAGCAATTGCGGTCTCGCCAGGCCGCCCCACTGGCACAAACAGAAATTTGCGCCGCTGAACTGGAAAAGGAGGAGGAGGGAGAGGAGGGAAAGGGGCAACAGGGAGGGAGGCAGGGAAGGAAGAAGGCAAATAACGGGAGGGCAGTGTGTGAAAGTTGAGGGCCTGGAAGGTGTCCGCTCCTGGGAGGAGAAGGGGAAGAAATAAACACTAACAGCCAACTGAGGAAATGTTCTTAATGCGTTTGTAAATTTACTTGTAAATGTTTTACACTTAGAGAGAAAGGGGAATGCTGTGTATGGTTTGGCAATGTTGGCTGTCTATAGGTCCCTATGGATATACTGCTTTAGTACGACTTGTAACCAGGGTAAGAGAAACATAAAATAGCTGGGAAAACACAGCCAATTAGTCATTACACATAGATTGTGAAAACAAGAGGGAGAGAAGCAGAGACAGAGAAATAAATGCCCTTAGCAAACTGAGTCCCTCTTGTTTATGGTCCCTGCAACATGAGCATGAAAAGCAGAGGTTACGATACCTTTTAATCAAAGTGCAACTTGCAAACCAGTCAGTGCTCCCATTCAAAATCTTTCAGGATTTCCTGATGCTCACAAGATTTACCTATTTGCTGTCATTGTAAAAAACAAATTGTTTCACTAATCAGGCAGTTTGCTTTGGACCTGACCCCAGTTGTACGAACTCCAAGTTGGATGTTCATTTCTGATCTCCTGCCGCCTACGCAGCCATTGCTAACTGAGTTTTAATAGGATGAGAAAACGATGTTTTATAGTGGGTTCAAATGAGCTACCCAGCTTCAGGCTGACTATAGCTGTGTTTTCCTAATCACCATTTTTTTATAGCAATTCTGAGGATGAAAATGCCTGCTCCCCCTCCCTTCTCTTCCAACAGCGCCAAGTCTAGGAATGTAAATAAGTGTTAAATTGAAACACAGAACAAAAATGGGTCTGATTTAGTGTAATTGAGTCATAGTTAAATGTAGGCTGCTTTTATTTGCAAATGTGCACTTTAACAGCACTTCTATACAGCATATCTGGGTAGAATGAGATGCCTCATTTATTTTATTTTTTTTTGTGGTTGTGCCTGAAATTCTTAGCAAAAACTCCCAGTACCATTGTGCCAAGCACTCCCAAATATGAGGTTTGCATTTTAAAGAGTCTCCTCTGCCATAGAGGCTATCCTCAAGGTACCATCTGGGTTAAATGGCAGCACCTTAAAAAGACAGATATACCGTCAGCCATTCTAAATTTCCAAAAATTGTGAATCAAAGCTGAAAAAACACACGGCATAAGATTTTCCAATGGCTATATGCAGCATCCTTTCTTTTCTCCTAATTTGTGAGTTTTCAAAGCCTCCCGACACACTGTAAGATTATGACAGTTTCTTTTTTAAAAGGAATGCTCAGATTCTTGCAGTATGCCTTGATTTAAGGAATGAAGCCTTAAAAATATCAAATATCGTTGGATTTAAAATGAAACTGTAAGACTTGGCAATATAACATACAGTTCTCTATGGGACTTGATTTTTCTTAGCACTCCATTCACATGGTGGGGTAGTAAGCTCTCTTCCCTCTAGGTAAAAACAATTCCCTAAGGTACAAGGTGTTCTGATTCTAACCATGAAGAACATACATAATCATACAATATTAAATAATTACAGTAAATATCATCATTCTTATCCATAAAGTTTAGACTGGGTCTTCAAACACAGGAAGCACTGAGATCATCATCTTAGATGGACGGCAATGGAGAAGCTCAACAAGCTCCCAGCAAGCAATCAGGAATGCATGTACCACTGAGAATAGGTCCTTGCACAAAGTATTTGTGTCACATTACCAGCTCTTCTGTGAGGACCAGAAGAAGGCAAGCTGCCTCCCACTTCTTCTCATCCCAATATCCAGCCCATGCTTCAACCAGCCTGAAAAGACAGGTTTCATCATTATTTTACGCCTTGTACAGTCATTTGTAGCAGGACAAAATCGACATAAAGCAAATGTATCAAATCAGGACAACAAGATTAGGATCAAAATTACCTCAAAAACTGACTCTGGCCAAAGCACTGCTAAATGTACAATGGGGACTTCCCTTACACTAATAGAAATATGAACTGGGTGATTGAACAGGTGTTTTCAACAGCAAGCATTTCCACACAGAAAGGCAACACGGGCAGGTCTCATTAGACAGTAGCCAAATTTAGCGAGGAATTTGACTTTTCCCACCCCACGTTGAATGAGTGGCCCTGAAGAAATGTGATACTCAGAGGACACTAAGAGCAGCACAGCTCTTAGCTCATCCACCACAATAATGGCACTAATTTGAGAATAAGTGAGCGTAAAGCTGATAATAGCTGTCTGTAAAGAACTGTGTATGATGGTAAGATGATATCAGACAATGTTAAGTGACCATGGAGGAATGTATCTAGAAGCCAGGACACAAAATGAGTGAAGCATGAAGAGGGTGCTGAAGTTGAATGAGTGAGAGAGATAGGAACAGCAGAATAAATAGTGCAGTCCCTCTTCAGGGAAGTCCCTCTCACTATTACGCTCCCAGCTCCCAGCCATGGCGCTGTTCCACTTTAGTTTGAGCCATATTTTAAAAATGTAAAATCAAGCCCTTGTGTATCATAAGTGCAGACTTAACCACAGGTTTACTGTGGCAAATTTCCTTGAACAAAGTTCAGGAAAATAAAAGACAAAATTAACTAATAATCTTACTAAGGTATTATAATATCTGCTTGCTTTAAAGTCTCAATTAAAGCAAAACGCTCTCCTGCAAGACAGCAAGTACTAATGAGTCAAGAAAAATTGCTTGCAAAATAAATCATGGTTCATATTTCCAATGTAAGTACCTTTTATTCATGCATTAGAATCTTGGATCTACTATTTTCTTCGAGTTTTCTTCTCTGCACATTCCAAAGCACCTGACAACTGAAAAAAAGGACACTACTGTCCAGCCATTGTGTGGGCAGATGTTGTGTAAATTTTCACAAGAGATTCTGCCAAGCCATCCTCTTACATGGACCTCTGACACCTGCATTATTTGGAAGGATCACTTTCTATATAAGTGAATTTCCCTGAGGGACTGAGGCAAGATGAGCAGCAGAGAACCTGGCTAAAAAAACCATCCCAGAGAGTATACAGGAATACAATTGTCCTTCCCTGCTTAAGCAAAATTCAGCAGCCACAGATTCCAAGGAAGACAGAAGTTATTCACTTCATGCATCTCCTAAAAAAGTGGAGATTAACAAAAGTCTGTTAAGTATCCTGTCTACAGTCATTTAAAAATACAGTAAAATCTAAATAAACTGCAAGAATAGGCTGTGTTGTAATTGAAATTGTGTTTAATACAAACTGCAAACTTGGTATTTCTGTTGATAAAAGAAGCACCAGTAAATCCACTGGGCTTATATATGCCAAATGTTTAATATCCCAGTAGCATGCTCTTTATGATGCCTTTGACACCTGCAGAGAAATTACATCAAATCTGTAGCAGCAGTATTAGGTAATGCACCAGAGTTCAATGTTCAAAACATCCTGTTCTTTACATAGCCTCCTGTCTTACACAAAAGCAGTTAAAAATAATAGAGCTTGTTCTAGAGCCAGATTTACAAGCTTCTCTTTGTAGACTTTGTAAGGCTCATCTTCCAAGGCTGTTTTGCTATACCTGTGGGCTGGGAAAAGGAAGGCAGGAGAAGGTGCAAGTGGGAGGAAAGATTTGTGAATGGATTGCTATGGATTGGTTCAAGCTTTCAGAAAAAAAAAATAACTTCAATCACTGCATTTAGGTCAATTAATTTACTTTTCTGAAAAGTGCTATTGATAAGAAGTGAAACTTGTAAGAAGTGAGTAACAGAATAAGTGTCCTGAGCTGGACTGGAGATTGATTAAAGTCAGGGGATATTTATATTTGTAGTTTGAAATCTGGAGGCTTAGATCAGCTAATTACTAAGATAGATACCATTTGCAAAACTTGGATGTTGATCCTGATGCAGATTTTGAGCTCATCAATCGTTTGAAATGTTTAGAGGAGAGGAAGCTTGACTCTCCTCTCGAATTTCACACTAGAAGGCTCTAGCTGGCTTCAGTGATGAAAGAAAAAATGCATAGGAGGAAAAAAAAAAAAAAAGAACGGCTCTATGTAGGCTTCTACAGCCTTGATATGTAACATGAACATTGCAATAACCTCAGTGCTGCTGTTAGTAAATTATCCAAGTAATAGGCCACTCCTTACTGGGATTTTGGGTTCCTGCTGTTGAGGGAAATCTGAGCAGAACAATGCAATTCACCAGTGCCTTTACGTTCTTGTCACAGTCATGAGTCCTATGACCAATCTCTTTGCAATCAAAACTCAAAGCTATAATTGACTGCTTTATTCTTGTTTTCACAAGCTGTTGAGAGCTGTGCTGTTCCTCAGTCTTTATGAAACAGTCATTTGCACTGGAAAGCAGCATATTGATTGTATGTTGAACTGGGAATAAAGGGACCTCACTCAGCACATCAGTGATGTCTGCTAACAGCTCCTGGCCTTTGAAGCACTTCTTAGGCACAGATTGTATTTACAGTTACCAAGTCTAAAAACTGTAAAGACCTTCATTCTTGCTTAATAAGGTACTTTGAGATCACAGATGAAAAGCACCAGGAAAAAATAACAGTAATTTGTACAAATAATAACCAGTGCTGCAGAATGAAGCACTAGATCACACACAAAATGAATCTCATACTTCCACTGAGGGGTCTTCAGTTTATATCAGATCAGATTTGAGCCCAGCTATTTTGTCCAAACACCTACATAGAGTCTATTTGTAATGTATCCCTCATAAAGCTCTTCCTCTTACTTCCTGTGAATAGCAATCCTGCAAAACTACACAGAGGAAGTGGAAGTTTAAAAGCTTTGCAGAGGCCAGATGGAAAATGTGATAGGAAACTAAAAACAAACATTTTGTGTTTTCATATTTATTAATTACACTTAACAAAAGTTAACTTCCACTCATATCTTTCCCTCAATTTTTTTACTCAGAACTTTTCATTCTTGTACTAACAATTATACACTGCAATGGCTTCTACCAATAACAATGATAAGAGTCTGGTATATGTTTTATTATCAAAGGCAGCAAAAAGTCATATTTTATGTAGAGGAAATAAGCCAGAATCAATAAAGATATAACCTGTTGCCTTTATTAAATCACTGGAATAAGACTTCTCATTTAATTTTTACCCAAGTGCAGTTCCCTTTACTGGGTTTCTCTGGGCATTTTTTACCAAGGTTTTCTTTGCAGGAAATAGTGGACAAAGTCCAGATCTCTGAAAGAATGACAAAACAGTATGAAATACAGGGTCTCCCACAAGAATGCTAGGGACTTCATCTCTCACGGACCTGGGAAAGACCAAACAAAATTTATACACAGCCCAAACCCAGACTGGAGTCTGGCATTTGAATAATCCTGGAGTATTTTCAATCCATCTCATTCTATCTTAGTAACAGCTTCCTTTTTTAAAGCAGGTTAAGCTCAAAAGCTTATACTGTTACATCAGCAGATTTTGAAATTCTTAACATCCACCAGTACATCTGAAAATCAGACTATTTATTTTGTGTTGTAAATTGTGAAAAAAATATTCAATATTTTGAGTCTGTAAAATCAAATTATTCTGAATCATTTGTCTTTTGCAGTTACCAGCCACTAAAGACTGATGTTGCCCTGTAACTCCTTGCTGATGAACACATTCCTCTGAATGCCTAATTTGTGAGAGATTTACACTGTGCAAACATTTTCTACAGAGAGCACTTGATTATCTCTAAATCCATTAGATATGCCTTCTCAGTCACATTTCTGTTGGAGATGCCAGAAGAGGTTTTTCTTTTTTACCTGAAATGGAAATTCCAAAACCACATCACCTCTGAGAAGCCACAGGGTGGCTTGGAAATAAAATGGTCCTGCATGGACAGCCCCCTGTATAATTGAAATGCAATTTAAGGGGTCTTCAGAGGAATTTCTCCAACTCTGGAGGAGGCCAATCAGCAATCTGACCTCCAATAAAGACAACAGGAGGAAGCTCCCTTTGAAAGATAGAGGAAACTTTTTTCTTTGAAAAGCATTCTTAGGTGCCGTCTGTTGATATAGTGCAGACTTATCTCCTGAGGTCCAGACAAGTCTGTGTTACTGATTATGCCAATATACCTCATGCAGTTCTCACTGCCTTTATCTCAGAGTTGGAAAAGTCAAGGAGAGCAAGTGAAAAATAAAACAGAACTCTACCTAACAGAAAGGTTTATCATTTGAAGTGTTCTATGAAAAATATCCCTGCATATATATGAAGTTCAGGAATTTTACTGGTTTGTTGCTCTCTGAAAACAATGAGACTGTCAACAAAAAACTAGCAAAATGTGTCTGTAAAACTGATGGATACATGGACGAGCAGATAATTGTATTTGCAATAATGCATTATGTGTGCAAAATGAGCATCTGTACCTAAAGGTATACAAGTGTTCATGATGTTCAACAAAGACAAATACTAAGTTCTGCATCTGGGATAGTCTAGAGGCCAACTGACTAGAAAGCAGCTCTGCAAAAAGGACCTGGGGCTCCTAGAGGACAAAGTGAACATGAATCAGCAGTGCATATTTGCAGCATTAAAAGCCAACCTCATACTGGGCTGTTTTATTAAGAAAATAACCAGCAAGTCAAGGAAGTGATTATTTCCCTCTATTCAGCACTTGTGAGACCACATCTGGAGTACTGCATCCAATTCTGGGACACTGACAAACCAGAGCAAGTAAAGCTGAGGGCCACCAAGGAGGACCAAGGGCTGGAGTACGTGACTTGAGACGACAGCTAAGCAAGCTGGGTCCATTTGGCCTGGAAAAGAGAGAGCTGAAGGAGAGTGTCTCACCACCATTGTCAAAACCTTGTTATTCAACAAGTTCATATTAGTACAAAAACTGCTCTGTTACCATGGCTAACCTGTCTTCCATCTCATATCAGAAAGAGAGTAAGTGCATTCTGTGTGAGTATACAATTTGTGGGACAAAGTGACCCACTGCTGGGGTAGACTCAGATTAAAGACCTGGAGTCAGGCCAACCACATGCCTCAAGCAAGCCAGAATACTGCAATAAAATAACCAAATCCATCCAAACTACAGTAAAAATTCCCATGACTCAACCACCTCCACAGCCTGTAAGCTATACCTCCCACTCCACAGCCCCAACACTAGAGCCCAAGCTGCTGGGTAGTTCAATTCAAACATTGTGGTTATAGTAGCCCCTTCCAAGCCTAAGGGCCAGATCCATGAATCCTGCTTTAATCTGCTCCTGAGAATGTGTGTATTTTTTGGTTAGAATTTTGGTTGTCTATATTTGGAAAGTCTCACCCACGGTCCTTAGCTGACTAAAGGAAGCCAACAAAAAAGCAAGATATAGTGGCTACCAAAGCGGAAATCATCCCTCAATATGACTGTTCTGTATGTATTGGGGCACTGTTTATGTGCCTACCAAACCTCTAGGAACTCGGACTCCTCCTTATTTCATTTATAGGGAAGGGATGAGAAAGAGTCCATTTCTACATAATTCTCCAGATACAACTTATTGCAGAGTACATCACTAATAAAGGATTTCTCTATTTACTTATTCACCCAGAGCAGGTGGTCAGTCATGTCTCTCTGGGGCACGTCAACTAATACTTATTATTTCATAATCTGAACATTTTTAAATAATAGTGTCTTGTACCTTTCCATTTTTATTACATTACATAGGAGTATGGAAGTATGTTTCCATTATAGTGTAGAAATTTAAGGGGGGAAATATTTATGAAATATTAGAAAAGGATTGAGCAGAACAGGTTATAAAAATTCTGATAAACCTTTGTATAAAAGGTTATGTTTCACACTGGTAAAGGAATAGGTAAAGAATAAATCTGAACCATGCTCAGGTGAGGTAGAACTAGTGAATGACAACCAAGGAAAATGTATTAAAAGCAACAATTAGCTTTTAATCCCTCACAAATCTAAAAGCACTGAAGGGCTACTGAACTCAATAGGAACCTATTATTGATTTCAATGAGAAATGCTGGCCCACTAGCCTCACTGTCACAGTTGGAGAAACTGAGATAAAAAAATGTTAAATGAGTTGCAGGATATTACCCACCAAATGGCAGAGCTGGGAATACTATTCAGCTCCCCTGGAGGCCAGTCCATGCATCATCCACTGTACCACTTCCTCATACTAGTAGGCAGCAACAGAGCCCAAATTTCAGAGATTTTGTTTAAATAGAATGGAAGACGGAGAGATCTGGAGGCTCACCTCTAAAGTAGAGGCATGCTGGGTTTGTTTGGCTTTTATCCAATGTGAAACTGCTGACACTAAAATATGAACATATCTTTACACGTATGCAGACTATAAAGGGAAGGCTCAGAATAAGGAAAGATCACACAGAGAAAAAGTATAATTCAACTTAATTTAAAAATAAACCTCTAGCAATGCTAGATTCTGTGCACTGAGTCAGGAGTCAACTTTGCAAATCATAATCAAATCAAATTTAAACACTGTGTGTTCAAGAAGTGGTTGAATCAACTAGCTGGCTGATGTAAAAGGTATAAAAGGGCAGGGGTCTTACTTTACATTACATGTCTACCAATCCTTTTTTTCACAGATGACTTCTTTTCAGTTTGAAACAGGTGATATCAGACCCTTTAATAGAAGATATGACTGGTAGCATGATTATTTGTGTCTCACAAAGTGGCATATCACTTTACTCCTGAGACAGGAGTCAGCTGCACTGACTTTGCAGCTTATTCCAACAAGGAAATTTTAAACATTTAAAATTATGAATATGACTCTATTTTTGTGGCAAATACTATTCGGCAGTTTCCTCTCACTGGGGTCATAGCTGCACATGATTTCCTATTAGCCTTCCATCATAGGAGGCTCTGCATCCTCAGAAGAACACATGGGGTGGGACAGGAGTAAAAGATAGCATCTAAGGCCAAGACTATCTGAGAAGGTTGCTAATTTCAAGTGATTTAAATTGAAGGACACTGTAAATATTTAACATGTTAGTGTAAGTGAAGGCAGTGTGTGAATTGCAGAGCAGCAAAAGTATTACGGGATTCATATCTTACAGTTCAGCAACCTTTCAGATGGACCATGCCATGATTCACAGGCAGAGAAGTCCTGCTCTTCAGTTCACTTAAGCCTTCTGACTTTGTTGCTCTAATACAAATCAACTACATAGCTAGCTTCATACTAGCTTCAAGACTGCTATTGGGAAATAAGTTTTACTGACACTTCAGACTTTGAGCATTTCAAACTTTTCCTCTGATTTTAATCTTTGAAATCTTGTAAATAAACTTGTAACTTTGACATCTGAATCCTTCAGGAAACACTTTCTCCTTTATGGCATTTTAATCATTACATTGTTCACACCTACCAGGAGCTTCACTTCTGGATTGGGCTTGGCTTTATTGTTCTGGTTTTTGTTGGTGTTTTTGTTGGTTTTTTGGTTTTTTTTTAATGCTATTCTGCAGCTGTGTAATATATGACAATAGAGGGTGATAAACATTGCACAGCTGAAGCTGAAAACAAGTCGAGTTAATGAAATGAAGTGAAGGTGATGACACTTTTTTTTAACACAGCAAGTCATGAGATATTTTAAACAATGTTTTACACAAACACAAAAAAAACAAACCCTTCTTTTTTCCTAAAGAACCTCTGGTGCAAAATTCATTCCCACTGGAGAACATTAAAAAAGAAAAATCATAACCTCAACTTAATGACTTCATGAATTCACACAAAGTGGGATAACATTTATGCTTCTAAAATCCCCAAGAAGTAGCAGTCCTCCATTCCGCTCCTAAAATCCTCTCTATTGCTGGTGGCTGCTTGAAATTAAAGAGTTAAAATGGAGACAACTGAAAAAGAGGAAAGCATATGTTATATGCAGCCCATTACTTGCTCACTGGGCTTCCCACGGGCCAGTGAAGTTTGGGAACCACTTCTGTAAAGGAAATGTATATGGTGTCAAATTATTGACAGTCCTGTGTGTCAGCTCCATCTCTGCAACTGATTAGCCCCAGAATGACTTTGGCCTCATGTAGTTCCTTTCAAACTTTATTTAGTCAGGCTTCAAAACTTAAGTAGGCAACACTGTTATTTCCAATTTACAGATGAGTCCTAAGTGCAACAGGGTTAACAGCTACTGCAAGGGGACACATTAAAGGAGCATCAGGAGCTGGAATAAAATTCATTCTCTCAATCCTTGCCCACGTAACCATAAATCCACACTCTAAACCACTTAGATTGAAAAAAATAGAAATTAAGCTCCTTCTCTGAAACCATGTTTCCCTGAAGCCATTTGTGATGCCCAAGTAAGCATTGTAATTTTTAGAGCTACTATGCACCTGCAGCTTCCAAATAGTTTCCAAAGGTCACCTACTTATCCTAATTTTTTCAAGCTTCAGCTTCCTAAGTTTTTCAAAACGTGGAAAGAATAGCTACCTGTCTCTCAGTATTCCTGAGCACTAATGTGAACGAGATTCTTTTCTTTGACTTCAGCAGCTGTAAGGCTTTCCTCCTATATTCTTTTCCTTCAGTTTTGGAGAGTAATTGTCTCAGGGTGGATAAATGTCTGCTTCAACTGTTGTGTTGAGAACCACTATCTAATCATTACTACCCATGCACCACACAATACAAGTAGTAAAAATGACAAGAAAATAAAACAGTATTAAAAAAGAAGAATAATAATAAAACAGCACAATCATCCTAACAGCAGTGGCTGGAAACTCATCTTGGAAGCCTTAACTGCTCCTGTGGCACAGAAGCTAGGAGGAATTGTTCTGTGCCATGGTGGTGTTGCCCAATAACCCATTCTGTTTAAACTAACAGAGCTGGCTAAATTATCCTGCCTTGTATTCTCTTTTAATTGATTGTTTAGTTTAAAGAGAGGATACAAAAGGCTGGCTGGGATCCAAGCTCAATTGCCTGCTGCTATGACAGAAAAAAAGTAGTGATCAGAATATTTCTCTGCAGAATGAAATGTGTATCTCCTGGGCTTTTAGCAATAGCAAAACAAGTTTACATTTCTGTCTCTTAATACAGTTCTGTCCTTTAAGTCATTAACAGTTCCTTGATCCCTTTTCTTATTCCTGCCTCTTTTATCTTTTTTATTGAAACTTGTAACATAAACAGCATTTCTTCAGCTACTGTCTTTTTGAATTGTTGATTTTCTGGAAAATGGCACCAGCACAAGGTTTAAGAGCATTTCTTCTGCATAGCAGTGGTGTGTCAGTCACATGTGGGTGTTCTCAGATATCAGCTATGATTTAGAGCCATCAGGGGCAACCTGGGGAGCCAGATCTTGGGTCAGTGTAAATGAGCACAGCACAGTGTGACCCCAGGAGCATGGGGCAGATTCGCAAAAGGCTGAGGGATCTGGCCATGTGACTGTTTCCAGCTAAAATTACATTCTTCCCCCACCACACACTGGAAAATTAGAGACTTCAGACCTTTTAAAACATGCTTATGGATGTAGAAAACCCTTTCATAGGGCAAGGAGGGCAGAGGAGGAGAGGTTTCTTCTGAAAGGCAGCACAAAACGGGATTGAAAGTGCCAGCACTTTTGCCCCCTCGTCACATTCCTTTCCCAGGCCTGGAGGATGAGGCAGTATGTGAGCCACACTGACTGGGAAGGATCACATTGCTGAACAGGGACGGGAAAGGGAATGTGGTTTCCTGAAAGGTTTCCAGCAAGTACATGGGAATGGAGCTCTTTCAAGAGACATGTAGCTGGAAGCACTTCCCTTCTGAGAAACACTTCCAATCTGCTCCCCAGGCCAAATATAATAACAGCTCTGACATTATTATTACAAAGGGGGAAAAAGTCATTCTTTTAGCTTGCTGCTGTGATTTCGCCATTTTGAAGCCACACCTTCTCTGAGACCTGGAAGTCATGTGGTTTAACATTAAAACCTGCTCACAAGGGATGCATCTCTACCAGCATTTATCACCAAGCCTTTCTGGAGGTGCCAGGAACGCTTCTGGCAACACAGAAAATTAACTTATGGATATGTTTTTCTACTTAGGTCCCTCCTTACATTTCTTGATTTATGTGGAATACACGGACACAAATTGTCTGCAATACATGACAAGCTTTTTCCTACTGTCAGCCATGAGCCAGTATCTTGATATGAGGGAAAATTCTGTATGAAAAAGAGCTACTTAGCCATTTGATGTAGGAAATTTTGGTAGGATCCTTTTACAGCTGCAAACATTGTTCCTTTCCCCACTTAATGCACTACACTGCACAACAAATTAAAAGAAATTATTTGAAACCTCTCTCTAAACAAGGTTATAGAAGAATATGCTAACAAGTGAATACTAACAGAGTTGTGTTAAATATTCAGACTATCACTAGAAAGGTTATGAAATAACATATGAAGGAAGAAATGAAAAAGCAAAATCAGCAAGGGACCCATATTCCTGGTTTACCATCCAGGAATATACTGGACTATGCACAGAAGACTTACAAAACAACTGCTGTTGACAGTACAAAGGGGGAAATATAGCCATTAGAAACAGTATAAATTGTACTGGCATGAATAATGCTTCTCCCCAGACTTCATTCTATAAAGAAAAAAAAAAAAAAAGGGTAGCATTAATTCAGCAACCTCTGTTTCTAAATAGGTTCAGTTAAATTGGTACCATTTTTGTTTAGATAAGGCCTCAGACTCACTGACTCTCTGGAACCCCCTCTTAGTCTTACCTCTAACCACTTTTTCCAGCCCATGGCAGGGAAAAATGTACCACAGGAGCAGAGCCAGACACCAGCAGTATCATAAGAGCCTCAACCAACAGTGTCTCAGCAAACACTGGGCCAGAATCCACCCTCGCACACAGTGAGCAATTCATTTGTTTGGGACTGCTTAAAGAGGCAACTCTTAAGCTGCCAGCTTACTGACACCTGACAGCCATCAGCCTGCAGTGCCTACGCCACTATAAAACATGAGTCAGTCAATGAATTATTTGATTTTTGGAAAATAATAGTAATTTAGAACATTCTTTTCACATTTCTGTGTGTGCATCACTTAACCTCGTGGGTGTTTTGGTTTTGGGGTTTTTTATTATTATTATTTTAGCCAAGTATATAAAAGGAATAGGATCACAAAAGTTCTCATTAGTATCAGGAACAAGTTAAAGATCTTTTTTTTACAGAGTTATATCCACATTCTAAGTAAGGACAGGAGTCTCTTTTGAGAAAATACAGCCCTAACTATACAGCCCAAAACAGACAGCATAACTTCCTTAAACTTCAAAATACAGGATTTTGAACAGCTGATGGCTATTTGTAGTTGACATTAGAAGTTCAGGTAACATGTGAGAGAGCTATTTTTGCAGTATTTCTGGTATTGGAGCTAACTCAAACATCCACGCACTTCACAGTCTCATTTCCATAGAATTATTTTTGGGGGGAAATAAATACACTACCCTCAGGATGAGTGTTTCTTCTTTCAGTTTTATTCTTTCAGTCAAATAGAAGCAGCCAAGAAATCAATGATTCATAATGAGATACAGAAAATACTTTCCTAAACCAAAGAACTCCTAAACTGCCATCAATTTATGCAAAAGACTGTATAAATATGCCTTGGAACACATAGGCTCTTGCAGTCAGAGGGAGGTGCATATGACAAACTTAAATGCAAAATTTTGATTAAAAAATGCCTAAAGTCCCTGGAACCTTTCTTACTTGATGTCAAGTGCACCAGGCTTCAGGAGATATCTTTTGCAAAAGTACAAGATTGCCAGAATTTGGGTTGGAAAACAATTTGCTCCTGAACACAGAAATTATCTAGAAAATGGTTAATATTTTTCATCCTTCAAGGAAAGAAAATCACCAAGTGCTTTTAGAGCAAGCTCAGCACACACTGATAAACTAAGGCCTCCACAAAAATTCAGTTGTGGACACTGTGTTTAAATGGAGCAGGAAGAGGAATTTGTGTCATTGATATCTTTGTATTTCTCATTCAACACCACATTAATAACACACAGACATGGGCCTGGAAGCAGGATTCCTCCCTTCCAACAGAGTACCCTAAGCACTAAGCAACAGAGTCAGACTGGTTTTTTGCTCACTTTGGTTCAGTGAGTCTCATGGTCCATGTAAGCAGCTGACTGATGCTGGCACAAACAGGAAACTGCTCCAGGTCATCCCATTTCACGTGTGGTAGAAGATGTTTTTAAGGGGAGAGCCTAAGAGGATTTGATTCCTCCCTCCTCCTCCAGACAAAGAAGACAGAGCCCATGTCTACCCCATTCAGACAAGCACTCTAATCTGCAAGCTTTCCCCTGATGACACTGTAGAAGAGCAGTTGCCTGCTAGCTTTTGGACACTTCAAAGAGGATGCTGGGCTCTGGATCATGGCTAGATAGAGGAATCTTCCCACAAACCCTGCTGAGGCTTGGCGATGCCTATGACTTCAGGCACATCCTAACTAAAGTTCAGTGCTTCCTTCTGGCTCACTCTAGACAGCTGGCTATTCACTGTAAGGATTTTCTGACTCATCTTTATGAATCACCACTTTTTGGTGTACAGTCTAGTACACTTCAATGGTTTCCCATCTGGTGAAAAGATTGCTGAGCTCATCAGACATAGCATTAATTAACCATGCTACAGCCACCAAAAAAAAAAAAAAAACCCTGCTCTGGAGCAGTAAGGACCCCTTCACATTTGGCTTGCTTTCTGCCTGATTCTTTTCTGATGAAAAGGCACTGGAATGGCATGTTATTAGCATCCTGTTTTATTAGTATGACGGTCCTCATGTACGTCAACAAGAGATTTGCATGGCAGACCAGCACGACACTGACATTCCGAATCACCAGCAACCCCATCTGGTTTTTACAGGGTCTCATAAAACCAGCATGTATGCCCATAAAGTCAGAAATGCCATCAGCACCATGGAGGAAGTTGCCACTCAGGCAGAATCACCTACATGTGATCTTCATGGTTGCAGTGCTGAATATAATCTTCATCAGACCAGGCACAACAATTCTGACAGTACAGTCTGTGCAAAAAAAAACAAAGGAAGAAAAACTAGAGGACAAGCCATCAACAACCATAAAATGCAAGATTAAGTGACCAAGAAGCAACGAATTTAACCAAGTTTAGGAAATGAATGTCACCCACTTTGATGTTGTATTTGAATGTTTCCTAAGGTCCTCTATTGTTCTACTTCTGCCCCCATCACACTTTTCAGCAAATACTCTACATAGACCTCACTCCTCTCCATCCCTGAGCTTGACACCATGCTCCACGGTGAATTAATGTGACATCTCTGTTGGCCATGCTGGGCCTGCCACCCCAATTAAGTAAAAAGAGGATGAGAGAATGTGGCCACCAAACCTAGCAGAAATACCGCTGAAATTATTCTGAAATGTTCCTATCATCTACTCTACTCCCAAGTCTCCCTGTCCTCAGTTGTCATTTTCTTCTCTCTTTTATAAGAGCCAATGGATGATAAATCAGCAAGTTAGATTTGCTCTTTAACATAACAATTACTAACAATGTACCTTCTCCTCTTTGTTATAAATTACTTTAGTGTGTAATTCAGCTAAATGAGAAGACAGATACCACTTATACAAACTGTCTCCATCCTTTTGTGTAAGACCAGAACTAGCTGTATTCACTAGCATAGAGATCTGCAAAACAACAGCCATTTCCTTCCACTCAGGTGGCATTCATAACTCTCCTACTACTACCTCTCTTCATCTCCAGGAAATGAATTGTTGGAGACAGAGAAAGGATGATGCTTCAGTCATTCAAGATGCTGAAGCCTAGAGATTAACCTCCAGTTATTCCACAGAATTTGTTTTTTTTCTCCTGTGAGGTTGACCCAAAGAACACATTTAGCACTATGTCCTACTTATACAGCAAACACTATTTGAGTTAAAAGTATAAATACCTTTTTGAAACTGTCCTTAGCTTCTTCAGCTATATAATGCATGCGCTGCTCACTCCAGCAATAGTGGAGCACACCATTGCACAATCACCTACAACACCCTGAGGCATGACATCAGTCACACAAAATGTGGTGCCATCCCCGATAACCCCTGTCTAGTGCTTTGCACTACAGCTACCCCATCTGCACCATGCCTACTTCACAACCATAACATAAGGCACTACATGACTCACACCACTATTTGTCTACTCTTTAGAACAGTGGGATCAGGGAAGCATGGAGAAAAAATGTGAGGCAAAGGAAAGTGTGGGTCAAACACCTTCCAGACTCGCAATTCAGCTTAATGATACCAAGAATCTCACATAAGAGGGGAGGCAAATAGTTGCCTCCATAGGTTTCATGTCCCATAATGTCTTCATAGTAAAAGGTTGTCCTTTCACAAAGACTCTGTACTGTGTTACACAAGCAGAGCCTGCAGGCTGTATTAATGTATTCCCAAAGGCTCGGATGTTCTGTCCCTGCAGAGCTAGATGGGATCAGAAGCACTCACCAAGACCCATACAAATGGCAAAGCCCAGATAGAAAGGGAGAGCAGTGGAGAACTCATCAGACCATTGTGTGTGCACACACACGGGGGATTGGGAGTGAAGACCTTGCTGACGGAATTCACACAAAGCACTGGACAAGGGAAACAGCCTTCCACTCCACTCTAACCTGCTTTGCAGCCAGACAGCTCACAGCTGCATACGCTACCAGAATCCTGATATGTCAGCTTTGGAAAAGAGAGGAAACATTGAGAGAATTCTCTCTGGCTATGGCTCTTCACAGATGTCTTGTCAAATCTCTGTGACAGGAGCATTTCTCTCTAAGTCTTGCATAACTCACTCATGATGGACGTGTTCTCTGTTCATCCTGGACAATCTCCAAACTAAAAGCAAGGAGTGGGCTTTAAGGGCAAAATTACCTGGAGCAAATTGCAGATGTCCTCATGAAGCCCACCCCCTGACAGGAGAAGGAGGGAAAAGGGATGCCCTACTCAATCTTGCCTTGTGGGGACTTGTTTGCTCCAATGCCTTGTGCAGGGAAGCCACCACAGTGGCTGTGGTGCTGCCTGAAGGAGAGAGAAGAAACCTCAGAAGGGCTGTTGGGAATTTGCTACAAGGCTCAACACTAATCTCCAGCTCCTGCTAGCCCTCCCAGATGTATCACTCCAAATCTGATTGTTTGAAACTTGTCAGCAGGCTAAAGACGTGAATTTCACACAGCCTAGGGATACCAAGTAATGTGGATGCGCCAGTGTGTGCATAGTTTGGACCCTAACAGACACCATGATTATTATCTGTAAGAGCTGAATAACTACCCATATAAATTAGGAACATTTGGGGCATAATTACACACTTGGATTAGATCACAAGAGAGTATTTTTTCTGAGGACCCAGGTCTTGGGTGAATTACATGAATTGCATGTCCATGGTTTGTTCCAACTTCAGGTCATATGATTCCAAATAATTTCTGAAATTAGTCAAATTTAAAGGCAATTGTTATTCCCAATTCAATTGAGAGATCAAGCCTAAGGTTCACAGCTGACCATGTTCTCTTCACTTGCCTACTGTGTAATTTTAACACTCTCTTGACTTGCTATTTTGTAGATTCTATTATTAAAAAATGAATGTTCATTATTAAGTGATTTCTTACAATATTAAATATTAAAGGCTAGTTCCACAATTGATTTGATCACTGTAATTGTGCTGAAGTCCTTGAATGTTCACTAATTTGCACCAGTGGGTAGGTAGTCTTATATTTACAGTATCAAGATTTTCAAAAAGTTCTATTTTATTTTTATTTCTCCCCAGCTGAACTGGTGTGAGGAGGGAGCATTTTGCCATTGCTCTAGGCAAGACTCTCAGCTTCATATTTGTTTTCATGAAGCTTCCAGTCAAGTTTCTGGAAACTCAGACATTTAGTTACTGTGGTTTCAATACATACCTCAGCTAGAGATGATTAGCTGAAGAAACCACCAATTCCAATCCTCTGGTATCCTCTGCTAGCTCACCTATCATCCCCAGTGTAACCTAACCATCCTTTCCTCCACCAACAGCCTAAATTCCCTAAAGCGCTGTTTCCAGATGGGGAAACTACCTTCACAGACACCTGTTACATCTCATAATATCAGATAGTACAACGTCTGTAATTCTGCCTCAGACTCATCCTACAACTCTGTGAGTCACACCACATGTTTCAGGTACCCAGTGAACTAAAGCAAACAAACAGGAATTATTTGTATTCTTCTCATGTATGCCAGGGCTTATAATAAATCCCTTTGGAAACACTTCCGAACAGGTAGCAGCCGGCACACAAGTTTTGCCAAGGATTTAAACGAGTCTTTACCTGTTGCAGCTGTTGGGAAATTCCTAGCTGTTGCTAGAAGTTTACTTGTACCTGCATGCTGGGAATGAGACTGTGAGCAGGTGTTTGCAAACCACACTTACATTGCTAACCATGTCTCAGACTCAATACTAATCATACCAGCAATGGCTCGTACCTGCAATATCTTGCTGCAAAGATTCTCCTTCAATTTGTCTTACAACAGCGATCAGAACAGCTCTGAGCTGTAGAAGCCTCTCCAGTTAATTTCTGTGTACAGCGTGATGTTCCTTACCCTGAAGGCCCTTTAAGATTTGACCCCTTTCACTGATTTTCCTGCTGTCAGCCAGGACAGCAAAAGAAGAGGTGGTATGCGGGATGAAAAGCCTAGCAGTCCTCAATCAGCCCTTTGTCTTTCATGCCCATCTTTTTATCCAGGGGCAACAGTCTTTTTGCATTATGAGTAAAAATGAACCCCCCAGTAGGGGTGATGAAGAAACAATAAAACTAATCATTAAGCAGGCCTGCTGAGAAGTGAATTCCAGTCCCAGGTCAGATCTAATTGCATCCTGACACCGAAGTAATGGCCTGGTCATTTCTATTAGCAATGTCATGTTTCCTTTTATTTATTTGTCTCCATTCTGCTCTCAATTCCCATAAAGAAAGAAATATAAACATGTAGACTGATGAAAAGACATACATAAAGATCAAAATACACATATTGTCCTGTGGCATACTTCATAATTTTTCAAAATACTCTCTCTTTAGCCAAGATAAATTTTGGAAAAACTAAAAAAAAATACAGCATTTGGGAAAATGATGAGCAACTGTAAAAGGGAGATTTAAGAAAAATTATGGTAGTGTCATGGCCTATTACCAAGGAAAATCATGTAAACAGGGAAGGAAAGGCAAATTTAATAATGGTTGTAAGAACACAAGATATATACATGTAGCTGTGATTTTTGAAACTGAGATTTAAATACCTACCTTTGAGTAATTACAAGAGAAATATGCTACTTTTGAGTTCAAGTACACCATATGCATGCAGATGGTATACACACATCCACAAATATATTGCCGAAAATTAACTACCTTTAGGCGTCTTTCCTCCCTTGCCATCTTCTTTTTAATGCTTTTACCATTAATGATGTTTTTCCCCACTCTGCATCCTCGGCCTCCTTCCCCACTGTTTTTTTGCCCAGACTCCCAGTCAGCTTCCCAGCCTGAGACTTCTTCCTTCAAGAATCTAAACAAGATGCCTTTACATCTGAGTGAACACAATGGGCCCCTCTTCAAAGCTGAGCAACATTTTTCCTATCATTGTTCGCAGGGGAAGAGTCACTCTGCACTCTGCTCAGATATTACAGTCACACATGCCTTATTAACTTATGGGTAGATTTGCTGTCATAAGAGGGTTTGTACAGCTAACAAGATCACTTAATCCCTTTCTAGGTCCCTCAGCATTTGTAACAAGTTTTGTAATTGCTTTTAAATAAAATGTTCTGACCTTGGAAACTCACTTGCAAGTCAGCTCAATCCTCTGGCTTTTTTCCCTTCATATAGCTTTTATGACCTCTCCTATCTGGATAGCAACCCATTTCTCAAAGTATCTTACTCCAGTCCTCTTGATGCTATCCAGAGCTAAAAGCCCTTAGCATGTGCTTTGGATCTGATCCCTACCTGGCTGCTGTGCTTAGAGGGGCGTTGATCAAATCTGGTAACAACAAATCAGGGCCCAGAAAAAGTAGTTGTAGAACCTGGAGCTGTTCCATCTAATTGCAAGCAGGCTTTCACAACTCATTTACTGAAGAAAACTTCCTTATCAGGTGAGGATGTTACTAACTTCCCAGACTTCATGTTGTGGTTTCTATCAAAAACACATGAAAAGATTTTTTTCTTTATCCATAGAATCAGCTTTCCAAACTTGCTTTATCAAAAGCCATAGAATGTCACAGTGACAATTTTGCCTAGTATTTGCACTTCGTGTTTCAGGGTTAGTTGAGCTAGTGAAGCAGGCCAGCACAGGTACACCAGAGTCAGTTTTTTGTATTAAGCTTCATTCCATGATGAATACAGTGCCACCAGTATCCAAGGTAGAGAGTTTAACAATGCATTTATTCCCAATAGTTCCAACCTTGTGAACATTCATCACTGTCAGGACAGTGCATGCATTCCTTATTACACTTATCTGCCCACACTGGCTTTATTTAGTTATCTATGATGAGTCTCTCGAATGTTACCCATGGATGTCAGGCTGGAAACCTCTGTGAAGGTATGGCACAGTTCAGACCTCTCTGTACACACATGCCCTTAGAGCCAGGCTGTAATGCTTTGCTTCCACCTCTGCCACTGAATTGCTGGACAAATTTGAACAGATCATGTTACTCATGCCTACATTTCAGCCTTTTATTGACTGTATATAGGGGAGTTCTCTGACTCTCTATGGTATTCTTAATCAATACTTACAGGGTGGGATGGATCAATGTGCAACCTGGTGGAAAAGACTGGGACTTGCATCTAGAACTATTAAGCTACCGAGGATCTAAATCACATTAAAAACTAGAAGGATTTCATTCCCAAGAAGTTGAGCAATTAAAACACACACAAAACATTATAGACAGTACTGAAATGTAATTAAATAGTAAATACTATTACAGTAATAACTTAGCACTTTGCTTTCCAAGACTGAAAAAAACATTTTTGTAAACTCTAATTAAGACTGAACTCATGAAACACAACCTCTTTGCAGTGGATAGCAATATATGTGTAATGGTGTGCAGCAACATGACCCAACAGATTAGAACAGGAAAGCAAGGAAAATGCCATATCCAACCTACAAGTTCAGAGGGAACTAGGTAAACAGAAGAATCCCAGGTGGAACTGGAATTAGGGCAACTTGAAGTTGCTACTGCCAGAGACATGATTACAAAACACTTAAGACCAGTAATTGTGAAGAAGGTTTTTAATATCTTTTCTGAAAAATACTACCCACATCATCAGTGGCCTACGTCCTATTGGGACATGAGCACTGACTCAGGCAAGGATGTGCCACCTACAGAGGAACTACTGCTGACTGCAGTGCTTGAGAGCTGCAAGATCTACCCCAGGCCTGCCGAGACATCGGGTCAGCACTAGGCAGCCAGAGCCTCTTGCACAAGCCACTATTCTCAATCTCTAACTGCCTGGAACCTTCCTATTCCATAGTTCCACATATCTCAAAACATGAGCAGAGGAATTTAATTGCCAACAGGCTCCATTCCTCTTATACCCATAATTATAAGCTGCTATTACATTTTATACTGTGCATAAGCAAACTGAATTAATTTTCACCAATTATTTTCCCTTAATTTCCATGCCCTTCCCCAATCTTGATAAAAATATTTGAAACTTTGAATCCATTTAGTTTTTTAGCACTTGTAATTAATGCAATGACACTACCATCTTTTTCCCAAAATTGCAAACTACATCTTCAATTCCTATTTCCTTTAGATTTACTTTTATTTTTCTAAAATACAGTTTTGTACCGAAATTACTTGGTTTTATACAAAACACACCAGTTAAAACTACTACACCTTATTTATCAGTAATAAATAAAAAATAGCCATTTTGATATACTTATTAAGCATATAACACATCACATAAACATAGCTATGCAAATGCGACCTGATTCTAAAATTTCAAACACCCTCAAACTCAAGACTACTTAGATACTTCAAGTTAGGTCTGTCAGATCTTGATTCAAAGCTCTTTGAAGCCGGAGAGAATCCATCCATTGTCTTGGATTGCTCTTGTTCCATGCTTTTAAAGGTAGCATTAGAATATTTGGAGATAGAGATGAAATTTTACATACAGAGAACCTCCAAAATCTGGGAAAGCCTGAGCTTGGGAATGACAACCCAAATACTATCCACAGATACGGTCCCATGTAGTCAGAAAATGTTGGCAATACCTTATACTGTATTTTTCCAGATCATCTTATCCCAAAGAAAAGACTATTGGGAGAAGTTTCAATGTGCCATATAAAACCTGTTTCATACAGTACTTTCTGTGTATTAACACAGGACAGGGGCACAGCATTCAATTACAGATGGACTACAGTCACAGTGCAACAAACCTGGTACAATGTCAAAGCATCCATCCTATATTCACATATTAACATTAAAGAGATTTAAAAAAAAAAAAGAACACAACATATGAGAGAATTGTCCAACACCTGTCAGCCCCACATTTAGGAAAACTATAATTAAATATACCAGCAATCAGAAACTTCCTAAGAGTTCTGAGAACAAATTTTCACTTATAAAATCTGAAAACTTGATTACGGCCGTCACAATACTCCAAAAATCTGGTTTGTAGGACAGTTACTCCAAGGTTTTCTTGCCATTTGTGAGTTTTAGTATCATCCCTATCAGTTTCATCTCCTTGTCATGGACTGAATTTCCAGAAGCTCCACTTCACAAGGCTTGTTGGAGCCTATTGTACATGAAAAATTACTTGGATAAAAAATGCTGGAGTCAAGACAGAAGGAAAAAAACCTTCTCTCCTCTTCTATCCTCCAAATGATTTATAGAGACTTAGTGTAAGAGCATATTTTACCAGTAGTTTTTGTACTCAGGAGGATAACTAATTTAATAATCCCATTGAACAAATGACAAGTCTGATTGTCTCTGGGAGAGAAGTGAAGGAACAAAGAAACCTTGTCACACCATGTTTTCAGGATGATGTTATACAACGCCCACACCCTTGCCAATAATTTTTCGTGACTCATTCTCCTCTGAAAATGCTGTTATCGATCTCTTATTGAGACAATGAAATTTGACTTATTTGGTGTCTGTTTCTGTTCAGTTGGCCTTTCATAGAAGCCAGAAAACATTTATAAAAACTGGAATGTAGTAACAAGATTTGGGGAGAACTTATTGTAGATAAGTATGATGAATACACAGAGGGCAAAAGTTACAGAGAAACTGAGGCTTCTTCCAATTCTACCTCTTCTGAGGAAGCAGCAGAGTCTTTTCAGCCTCAGTCAGAGAAAACTCCTGTTTCAGTCTCAGTTACTGTTAGGATCCACTAACCCAAGGCCACTAGAATAGCAAAGGCTCCACCATCAGTGGTTGTGTACTGGGATATCAACACTGAAAAGATAAAGCCTTTTTTTACACCCCTTACACCAGCTAAGTTGTTGTTGTTGGCTAGACTTCGAGAACGAAGATCTTGGGATAAGCCTGCGCAAAGGATTTTTTAGGTGAGGCACAGTGTGCGCGGAACTGGCCCCACCCCCTTTACTCCTGAGGTTCATTTTGCCACGGCCAAGCACGCTCAGACGGTGACAGCAAGTTCCTCCAGGATTCGAACCGGCATCCTCAGAGGAGGAGCCAGCTCCAGAGGCGGTGACTTACACCATTTGGCCAACGCCCGCCACACACCAGCTAAGTACTCATGACTACTTCAAGCAGCGATTGCAGGTCTACGGTAATACCAGAACAGACAATTTCGAAACAAGATCTTGCTTGTACTGAAGGCAACAGTAACCTGATTTTGTTGTGAAGGCACTTTGGGGATCACCTTCTCTCGAAGAAAAGTCAGAGAGTAAATGTTACCAGAAGCACACTCCAAAACTTACTTCGATAGGGATGAGGAATAATGAAAAAATTGGGTCTTTAAGCCTAGGTGCTCTGTGAAGATTTACCAGGAAACACTGCCAAACATCTCCACACTCCTCACTCAGCTCCAAGCCTTCAGCCTTGCTCCAAAAGATCCAGGTTCCCTCAGGCCCTTTCTGCTGCCAGAGAAAGGTCTTGAAACCTCGCCGGAGCTTGCTCCCTCTCCCGCAGCACCAGGTTATTAAAGCGTCTGTATTCCTCTGCCTGCCCCCTAAACATAAATCCTTATTTTACATTGCCTTTCCCCTAACACCGAACATAACAGAATGTCCTTTTCATTGAAGTTTTATCTTTTCCTGGGCTTCTAACAACCCACACTGAACACTCTATTATTATGGCCCCTTTTGGATTTAGAGGTATATAAGCTGTTTGTGCTTGGCTGCATACATTGGTATTTTTAAGTTCTTATGTATCTTTATCTGTACAGTATCTCTGAATACACTTAACATTGTTTCAAAAAAACTCCCTAAGCCTTCATTCAAATAAAACTGTGGAAAAGTGATCTGCTACACACATATTTCCTCATCACTTGAACTTTCACATTCAGCGAGGGCTGGAGTGTTCAATTTTAGCCATTTGTTTTAATTTGGCCATTTCAGTTTAAAGGCTGTGCCCCAGATTTGGCCCTGTGAAGAGGTATTTAGTTCTAGTTGAAATGGGTATGAGACTTAGCATTTTCACATCATAGAAATGCTCCTCTCTCCTCTTTTTTCCCTAATGTTAATTTTGCAACTCTAATTCCTTTCATAAGAGACGTAGGGATAAGCGGTGGTTTACAGTTCAACCTTCCCCTGGTACCCATAAATATTTATTGTTCCTTGCCCTGTTTCAAGGCACAGATGAAATTCATCTTCCTGGGGGGAAGGAGGGGTAGTGGTGCCGGAGAGGGAAGGGATGTGGAGGGGCGAACATCATCTTTAAAGTATAAATGTGAAGAAAACGAAAACAGATGCGTGGAGAGGAAAAGAGAAGCTGGTGGGAACACGGCAGGGCTGGAGCACATTCTCCCCGGGAGACGGCCGGGACGCCCCTCGGGCGGACGGCTCCCCTGCGGACAGACTGCCGGGAGGAGCTGGGAGCCGCCGGGGCGAGAGACGCGATAGGAACGGGCCAGCTCCCCAGCCAGGTCCCAGGCGACGCAAGTGCACCATCCGCTCTCCAGGCAGGCCTCCGTCCCTTCCAGCCGGGGAGGAAAATGCCTCCCACAAGGAAAGCTGCAGGACGGCGTAGCGCTGGGCAGGGCTGTGCGGCGGGGCTAACCAGGCGGGGCAGCGGCTCCAGCGGGCACTGCCGTGCGAGGACAGCCCTGTGCAGGCGGGCGGCAGCGGGGAGGAAAAGGGGGAGGAGGTGCCGGCAGGGAGACCGGGAAACTGTAACTCATTGTGGATGAGCTGGACTGGCCGGGGTGGCGAACGCTCGCAGGCCAGCACATCCATCAACCTGCCGAGCGGCCGACAGGCTGGAGCCGCGGCTGCTCCCGCTCTCCCCGTGTCAGGAATGATCTAGCCCAACTGCGCCGGGGCAGTGCTCCCGCTCAGCGCCCTCCGGGCAGTGCTCTGCGGCCAGCGCCCTGTGGCCAGGACCCTACGGCAAAGACCCTCCGCCCAGCGCTCTCCGGTCAGTGCCCGCCCTGGCCGCGCCCCCAGCCCAGCCGGGCTCGCCCGCACCCCGCGCTGCCCGCGGGGTCTCGCACGGTTGCAGTGATGTCGAGCTTAAATCCGTCCCCAGCCTCTGCCGCTGCACCCGACGTTCATTTAATCTCGTCCTGTCCAGTCGCATTAAAGGCCCCGTTTGGTTTCACAGCGCCTCTAAATAAGCCTTAACACTGCCGGCTCCAGCAGTCCCCGTGTGTGCGAGGGAAGAGCCAGGCTTCCTCCAGCTCTGTTCTCTTCTAGTTACTGTTAAGGAAACTTCCCAGTCTGACCATTCACGAGTCGCTTTATCAGAGATACTGTCCTCTGAGGTGCCCAGCTCTGTGTGACTGCACTATGAATAAGTGTCTTTATGGATGGAGACATCTGAGACTCCACCATGGGAAACATGAGGTTGAACCAGAGGGGAAACCTGGTCTGACCGCATGTGTGTGGGGTGTGCAAGGAGTCAAGCGGGGCACCCATTGGCTCACTGGAGCCACCAGCTCCGAAGGGGCTTCGGTCCCAGCAGTTAAAATCTGTGGCATTGGGAGTATGACTGCCAGGGAGTCTCGTGAATGGTCAGCCCAGGAAGTTTCCTTAACATCATGAGATAATTTAAGTTCTCATATTTATTTTTTCATCCCTGCTGTGATGATGCTGGTCTCTAGCACACCTGCCCCAGGAGCTGCCTGCTCCCATGGCCACCACCAGCTCCTCCACGCTGAGAGAAGCTCCACTGGTAAGGCCATGGCCTTAAGATCATCAGAAAGGCAAAATGCCTTGGCTCAGAACGAATTTCCATTTGCAGCTTGTCCCTCTAACGAGACACTTAATGAGACCAGGACATGAAGACGCTGGCTTTGCTGCAGTGCCTGATACACATCAGCTGCAACACTTCCCCATGTCACAGGGCCTCCGCTCACAGCTCCTGTTCTAAACTTCCTGCACTTTCCTTAAAGCAAAGCCAGAGAACTGCTTTAGTGATGGGGACGGTGAGAATGATGTGTTCAATTTCAAAGCTTTTGCTTGAAGGATTTCGGTTTGTTTTTTTTTACTATTTTTTTTTTAGAGGTTGATTGAAATAGGCATTTTGAAAATATAGGTAATAGCACTTGCTAAATATGTGATTTTCTCAACATGGCAGACCATTTACATATGACATAAACCCATCTCTGATACATTTTCCACATAGTTTCCAAATTTTCATCAATCTTTTTGTTTGTCCTAACATGCCAATGTAAATTAGTGGATTTCTGTATTATTAGTACTTACTATTCAGTACTGTGGCTGTTATCATAAACAGTTATCATGAACAGTTCTTTCTTCTTTAAGAATACCAATGCAATTTATAAGCTTAGGTCCTGCATTAAGAGCACATCAGTACTGAAGAGGGCAGTTCACACATTTTAGCTTTAGATATGTTTTCACATCCTTCTGAAATCATAGATACTTAAATACAGAATTAAAATAAGAAAAGGGAGCTTTTATGAGAATAAAGCTGATTAATATAATCATAAAATCATCAAGGTTGAAAAATATCTCCAAGACAGAGTCTAACCATTAATGCAGCACTGCTGTATTCACCACCACTGAACTATATTCTCAAGTGCCACATCCACATGATTTTGAACGCTTCCATGGATGGTGATCCCACCACTTCCCTGGGCAGCCTGTTCCAATGCCTGACTAACCTTTCAGTGAAAAATACCCAAACTAATTTCCAGCAGCTGCAACTGTCTGTCTTAGAATTAATTTTTCCACCTTCACCAAATGTTTGTTTAGGGGTTTTTTTCTCGATTGGATCAAATAACTATGTAGTTGTATCAGGGGAGATTCTGTTTTCAAATGAAATGATGGGGAATTTTAGATGAGTGAACACAATTACTCAAAGATGAGTTCTGCCAAGAGAAAAAGTATAAATATCCCTGTACTTAAAGAAATACACACTCAAGTCCAGCACAATATTTATCTGCAGTCTTGAAGCTCTAATGGTACCATTTTAAGCTCCATCATTCCTCAAATACCAGCTCAGGAGGGCTAGTACAGACACGATGATGATTTTGTTGTGATGTCTGTATCTTGATATAGCATGACAGTAATATATATTACTAGAATAGGAGAAAAGGAGGAAGTACACAAAATCTGATAAATTCATCTCTCAAATCTGAGAGATTATAACTGAAAGCATTTCTTGCAGTATTTTAAGTGTTTTCCAGGAACCCTCAGCCTCTGATACCAGGCCAGTCCTGTTTCTATTCCATCCTGTGCTAGATCTCACTGGCCAACATAACAGAATGACTCCCATTGTGCCTCCAAAATGAAATAGCACATGCACCATCCAAAAGGTGGCTCTCATGTTTATGAATGACCACACCTCTGCAGAATCACGTTCACCTCCAGCACTCTGATCTTTCTGCCTATGTAATTAGCACTTATCAGCCTGGCATTTTCCTAAATGGTACCTCTGCATTTTGAGGACTGCATTTTCTATTCTCAAATTCTTGCAAGTGGAGAAGTTCCAGCTATTAGTAGCTGGCTTTTAAAATATCTTCATTGCAGCCAGCAAGGGCAACTGTTTCTGCAACCAGGCAGGTGGAAAACCAGTGAGGGCATTAAATTTGGAGTGGGGTCATTCTAGTTTTTAATGTAGCTGCTGCATTCTTAACAAAAAACAGGAGGCTTTCACTAATGTCTGGAAAACATCATTTGCTGTGCAGGTACTCTGTCACCTGTTGCAGGACAAAGGACAATAGTGAAAGGTTATTTATGATGTGTCATGCTGAAAGATTACTGTCCCATCAAATTTTTCTACTTCCAGCACTATATAATATCAGAAAACACAGAGGGAGGAATAAAAATTAAAAAATAAAAATAAAAAAGGAAAAAAATTACCAAATATACCTTGAAAATATGAAAACATAAAGGTATTATTCTCACAAATGTAGATATATCTGCAAATTCTCACAATGCCACATATCTGCAAAAATGTACACAAAGACTAAAGAAATATACACCAGAGAAGTTAATCCTACATTACATTTCAGTGGTGCCTGTGCATGTGACAACTTCGTTAAATCATTGATTGTTGACTAAGAGAAGGTCACTTACCTATTAAAAGAGAAATATGTTTTCCTCGGAAAATTGGTTCAAAAAGTTCATTGAAATTGCTGGTTTAAAGTGAACCTATTAAAGGATGAGTATAGGCAAATCTTAAAAAACATTTAGAGATTAAAAACACCCAGATACTCATGAGCTGAGATATTTATGGAAACCAATTCCAAATGTAACATTATTTCATAGCTAACAAAAGAATAACAAGTAGCTATTGCTAGTTACGGGACCTGTCATATGTTATTATTTGTGCATCATCCTTGCCAACGCTCATGGTTTTTCTGTGCTCAGCTCTTAACAATAATCAGCATTTTTCTTGAAGTACTAGTTCCTGGAGTCCTATGAATATATACAAATCTCATCTTTCTGTCTGTATTTTTTTAGCATGTGCTAATGAATTCTCACAACAAAATACTATGTTTTGTTTATACAGAGAAGGAAATTGAGGGCCTTGTCTTACTTCTTTTCAAGTCCACAGAGAAACTCCAGGTTTATTTTCATTAAACTTCTGGCATAATACCTGGGCCTGCAATTCAGTAGGTCTTCACTAAGGAGACACAATCCAAACTGACCAAGATACTGCACTTAATAAGCTATTATCTATTAAATAATAGTAACTGGCTGGGGGAGTCCTTTTACCATATTAAAACTGTAAGGTACTTTTGAATTAAAGTACCTATTCTGCAGCTGACATCAAAAGTGCCCCTGACTCAGGAGGCTAAAGAAGATCATAATCACAGCAGAATCTGCATACATTCTGAATCAACACCTTTTAATCTTTAATTTGGTAGATAAATGCTACTTCATCTAAATGAAGTACACAATAAAGTACACCTGGCTTCTGGCTATGTAGAAAAAACCCTACAAATATTGGTTCACTGATTCCATATCTATTTAGTAAAGCAGAAATAAGTCCATTGTAACAGGAGATTGCCATGGGATCTGTAACTCCAGCTTTGCAAACGAACATGCCTTGATGTTTAATTTTCCGTGAGTTCCTCTGCATTTAGGTACCAGCAGGAGACCATTACACTGTGACAGCACTCAGTTCTGATGACATTATCTTAAACTTTTCCCAGTTGTCCATCCTCACTCCTGTTGTGCTGCTGTCATCTATTAACATTCCACTGACAACAATGAGAGATGTTAGAGCAGAGCGCGTTAATGCAGTAGCCAAGCTGGGGTGCATTCACCTGGACGTACACAAACACGTGGCAGTAGCTGTAGAGTTAATTAGCTGGATCACATCGTGCCAGTTCCTCACAAGGCTCTTCTGAGATGTTTTGCATTTATAATTCATGGATTCATAGATTTTTGTGGCCAGAAGAAATCGTTAGGTCATCAGGCTCTCCTTCTCTATTATAAAGGCCATACAATTGCATTCACTTACTCCTGTTGTTAACCCAATTACTTGTGTTTCACTGTCTCCCAAAAAAGACATCCAAAGACTTCAAAAGATGGCAAACTCACTTCTCCCTTGGAAGTTTATCCCTACAGCTAATCACCCTAAGTATTACACAACTAATATAAGCTTGGGACTAATAAAGCTTAGTCCCCCATGGATTCGTGTTTCATGGTTGACTGACTTTGATGCCTAACAAGCTGTGAGCTCTGATTAAAGTTTCTTCCCATATACGCAACATTTTTAATGTCTTTTCCCCAACCACTTGTGGATCCTCTGTGTCTTACTAATGTGACAACTCACATTATGCCCCTGACAGTACTTCAGATCTGTCAGGAGTGTTCAAAGAGAGGTTTCATCTATTCTTGACCACATGCTTTCATGAAAACTGTAGAAACATAACTGCTTTTCAGACCTCCCCCCATCAAGTGTGGCTACAGAGAGACAAGTTCAAAAGTTACTGGAGGCACCTGTACATATACAAACATGCACACATATACATGGCATAAGTAATTGTGCCTCATTTCTTTTTTTTAATCCTTTGGTGCTCTCTTCCTCATTATGTTTTTCCTTTCCTCCTCAGTATGACTTTCATCTCCAAATCAGAGTGCCCCTTAGCACCTAGAATTTGCATTGAACTTAAAAAATTAATGCACTCAATATTCTTTTTAATATCATGAACATCATGAGTTACTCCTCTTTCTTACCCTCTTTTATTTTTTCCACGGGTTGGAAAAAATGTTTATCTTTCTTTTCTATACTACTGCGAATTTTTCCAAATGTAGACGTCATGATATGAAGACCATAAGCCCAACTGTTTTCCTGTATTTTTCCAAGTATACTAGCTGATCCAATAAACAAAAAATGTATCTCTTCCTACAAATCCTTCTTGCATCCTTAGACCACCACAGTTACAACAACACTGCTCAGAGACAGGAACAGTGTGCAGTATTTTCAGTTTTAATCTCCCCAGTGTCAAATAGAGGTAAAAACACCTCCTTATGCTACTCACAACTCCCCTTCTTATATATCAAAGGACCGCATCAGTCTTTTCCCAAAACATCTCACTGGGAACTCATGTTGAGTGACTTGTCTTCTTTGACCTCTAAATCCTTTCCAGAGCTTTCTAAGACACAGTCTTCCTATTGTTCAGAGAGAAACAGCTCATGTTCCCAAAAATACTATACATATTACACTAGAAGAAAGGTTTGTTGCAAACAATTGTTTTGGACAGAAAAAAAGGGTCCATAGCCAAGTTTCCCTAAAATCAGTGTAAGAAATATCCACCAGAAAAAAATTACAGTTAGGGAGACTGAAACACACTATACTAATCTTAATATGTCAAAATACCTGCTTTGGTATTGTGGGAGAGATATAAAGAGTAGAAATGGAACTTCACGTGCAAACTTTGATGATTTATGTTTTGGAGTGAGGGGCAGAAAGAAATATTGCAAAGTTACAAAGTTCTGTATTTTCCTCTCTTTCTTCCCCTATTTTAGTCAGGCTTTGTTCAGTAGTACTGGTAGTGAAGCCTTATGTGTCCGAAACTAGTGAATTGAAATTGTGAACCAAATATATGAACCAAAATTAGAGGCTATTTTGAAAACAGAAGACTTGGCTTTCCTTTCAGTAATCATGATGGTAAAATTGAATTCATGTCTCATAGAGATTAACTCAGATGAACAGCTTTGACAGTCATGTAGAAAAGCAGACCTACAACTACTGAAACTGTGTTGGAGTTTTTTGGTTGTTTTTTTTGTTTTAGTTTGGGTTTTTTTGGTTTTGGTTTGGATTTTTGGTTGTTTGTTTTTGGTTTTTTTTTGCATCTTGTTCTTAACTACATTATCTTTTTCAGTATTCTTTTTATTAATCACTTCTATCCCATCTAACCACTTTCACTTTTGCTAATTTAAAAAAAAAAGAAGTCAGCTCTTGGGTCTTTTGCATCTACAATGAAATCTGATAAAGACTGATGAGAAAACTTGTGATTTTCTTGCGGGGAAACTACAGCTAACCTTTACTGGATCATTTGACAAGAAAATAACACTAACTGATGCTCATTTTGTGATTACACACCCGTTTCTGAGACAACCATTCTGCTTGTGCACCAGCTCCTTGAAGACTTGTCTGTCTCTGAGAAGGGACTGAGAATGCTCAGTTCCTGTGAGATAAGAAAGAACTTGCTATGACAAATCCTAACTTTGAGGAAGTGTCAAGGCAAAACCTCTGAATGGGAAATAGTTAGATGGCTTTTAGAGACAATCCTGTCTTTTGTACCATAATTATCAAAGACATAGCTAGATTTTTAAAAAGTAATTAAAAGGTGATGGTTAAGAAAAGTTCTCGTAGAAAGGGAGTGTTGATCAAGTAGCTTTTGACCAAAACTTGCAAACAAGGATAAATTTTAAATTCAATCTTTATGGCAGTAGTAGTAATAATGAAGTAGTATAATGCACCAAGATTTTATTTTTCTTTATACCTTGTTGAAGAATATGCAAATGTCCTTCAAGGAAAATTAGAATCAAGCCTTCTATTAAGATAAATTAATGGCTATTCTTTGTTCTGATGCTTCTACCTGAGTTTGTTATTGTTGCAGGGTTCTGACTCTGCAAACACTAACACATATAAATTACTTATCTGCATCAAAGTATTTTTATTTTCAGAACCCAATAATGGCTTGTTTATACAGCTTTTAGTATTAAACAGCAAACCTAATTAAAAAAAAAAAGTTAGAAAAAGTCTAAACTGAACCTGAGGCAGTGCATAAATCTGCTGATACTGCAAAGTCAGCACTCCCTCCATCCATGAAAGAAGAAAGCCAAAGGAGGCCAACTAGGCTTCTAACTATGGAAGTTAATTAGCCCAATATTCAGATAGAAAAAATTCACCCAGGTTTTATCTTACAACAATTTAAGATTACAGACCCTTCCCCCCCCCAAAAAAAAAAAAAAAAAAAAGTACATGGAGAATTTGGCTTAAGGCCTTAAACTGAAAAACAAACAAACAAATAAAATAACCTAAATAAAATCCTAAGGCAGCCTCAAGTTTTCATCCATATCCTCCTTCCAGCCATACATGAAAAAGTATTTCTCACGAGATTAGAGACAAAGATGGATTAATTAGTAAGAGATAATCCTCATGCATTGCACAATGCATTCATGTCCCTCAACTCAGCACATTTCACTGAATGATAATGCCAACAGCATAGGTTCTTACTGGTCAAAATTACATATGCATGATGCCTCTCAAGTTCAAGACTATAATCTTAAGGGGTTTGAATCTCTGTCAAGGCATAGGAGATATCAGAAATATGATTTCTAATGTGGGTTCATTCCTGACTTGAACACTTTTTAGTTCAGACTATTGAAAACTAATATGGTGGGGTTTGTCTTTTATTTTCTTAGCTTTGGGATAAAGCCTATTGTAAAGGTCATCAGTGAAAGCTGCAGGTGCACATCCCCTCTTGAAGACGATAACCTTGAAGAAAAGCTATGATCCCACTGAGATCAATACAATGTGAGAACTATAGGAAAGCATCTAAACTTTAAAAGAAGAAAGTTCTGATACAGTATTTTGATAGGAAAGCAAAAATTTTAACATAAATCTTAAATGAAGCTAGATTGGTTCATGAAAATGCTCTGTGGTGCACTTGTCGGCAGAGGACTGTTGTGCTAGAGGTTTCCTCCAGTCTTATATTCCTGTATTCACTGGAAAACACCTATTAGCATCATTGTACCTGAGAGCTGAATTTGTCCTGAATTTGACTGGAAATCTATCTCTTCAGATACTAAGGTCACATTTGAAAGCACAACCTTAAACTCTTCTGCTTATTTAATCATGAAATAGGAACACCAATTATGTATTACAGTAGGCAGTAGCTTTGTATGTACAACTAAAAAAAAAAAAAAAAGAGTGCTAGGGACAGAGGAATGTCATGACACTTTATTGTGCCTAGACACAGTGCCATTGGAACACAAAACAAAATGTGTAGCAGAGGGTGTTTGTGAAAGAGGAGCCAGTCCTAGCAGTCATCGACTGAAATCTCTGGCAATCTTCAGTTGGGATAGTCAGACAGCTCTAAGGAAATCAAGAGCAGGTATCTTTATCATTAAGCAATAAAGCTCAAAGGCAAAAAAATATACTTGTGAATATCATCTCTCTAACCATCTCTGAGAAATTAACTGTCTTAATCCCTTTTCCCACTCCTGTTTTCCACCCGTCTCTTTTTTTTAAGTGACTACACCCTTTCACCTGTTTCACCCTCACCCCTTGCCAGCTTCAGTGCTTAGAGCAATTCAGAGAGCCCAGCCAGCAAGTCTCCAGCTCTGTTCACTGCTGTGCTGCTCCACCTCCCATCTGTTGCTCCACAGCCTGTCTGAAGAGACTGGGAGTGGCAAGGAGGCAGGTGAAACACTGGGAAGGCAGACAGGGGAAAGCAGGAGGTTCCCAGCTGGTAGCAGACAGAATAGGATTTAGCTTCTCTCCCACGAGACCTGAGTAACCCATAGCTGAATGGAGTTGCCCTGCAGTCACTATTCATTTCCAGAGACATCAAAGGTCTAGTATGGTATGTTTTGCATTGCTTCTTCAAAAAAGAGAGATGCTACTGAAAAATCTAGTAAATGCACTGTATTTTCATGATAAAAAATTGTAATTGCTACTGAAGTAGTATTTAATAATTTTAAACAAAGCTCTGAGGCATTCTAAGAACAGAAATACAGGACAAAAGATTTTTTTTGTAATAAAATGCAAACCACTTAGTAATATGTTAATGAAATTTATTTAATTAATGGAACTTAATGAATCTTTAAACGTACTGTGCCTTTGGCTATCACAGGGAGATATTCTGGTCAATTAATGCAATCAAATTAGTTAAGGAATGGCAAGGAATTTCTTTTCTTTAAACAAGCATGAAAAGTTATCCACTAAAAAATTATGCCTCAAAAATGATAAGTACCTTTTAATGTGTAGAGTTTGTGTCTGAGGCCACTCTCATTTAGAAGCTCCCCAGTTCATTGCAATTACAAATGAAAAGTTTTTCATTCATACTCATATTTGTGGATGTAAATAGTTTCATTGCTAGCTCCAAACCAAACCAAGCTACAGACAAGTTGTCCCTGAGATCACAGCAGCAAAGTACAATACATGCACATGTTGACAGCAACAGTCACACACAGTATTTCACAGAAAGTTACATTTATCTAAATTTTACCTCATGCAGTAAAACACAGCAAGAATTTTCCCTGTGATCTTGAATTAGAAATTGATAGATATCTTACTAAATTTTATTTTCCAATTGAATTACTAGAAAACAACCAGAAAAAGTTACAAATATAAAGGAAAACATAATGTCTATGGGTCTCATAGGAAAAATCTATTGACAGCATCAGTTTGGATAGGAATTTCAGATTGGACAAACCTCCTAGCCTTTTCCTTGCAGCAACTAACCATCCCAGCTAAAATCATAACACTTTCTAGAATGACAAGTTTACATGAAGAAAAATTAGATATGAATCATTTTTATTTAAAGATAGCAGGAACTCCTTTGCACTCTTTGGCAGCCTAAGGCTGCTTACAAGTTACACCTGTAACTTCCATTGGGTTACTAACATTATACCTACTCATTAACGCTTACTGTATTAATGGCTAATTATGTGTCTTATTATTTAAAAGTGGATGCCCCATGCAGGTTGTGTGGGGATATGGGAGGAGAGGGATGGCTGAATTAGAGAGTAGGCTTATGTGTGTGAAATGAAAAGGTAAGGCTGTATCTACAAAGGGATCTTAGAGATTAAATATTTCATGTTAGGAGGATATTCATTAGAGTACATTTAGATTAAATGAATGCGCAGGTGGCATAAAGACAAAGCACTGATATTGTAACTTGCAGCAGCATTTGCTTCAAAGATTGTCCTGATATCACAGTGAATTTCTTTACTGCCAGTTTCATGTTCTCTTTAGAGTGTTCACATGTGCCCTACAGCATGTAAAAGCACAGGATGAACCCAAAAATTCTATTCCTGGCTTGTCTTCTGAGACAGTATTAAATTCAGGTCATTCTAACTGGAGCTATATAAAATTTGTAGCTATGGTCCTTTTTTGAGGTGTTGAAATGTGCTATGTAATGTACAATGTTTTACACAATTATTTTATGTAGGGGGAAAATAATATATTTTAAAGTATTTCAAGTATCAATATATTTAAACATTTAAATGCTTAACAACATTTCAATGTAGAGCATTCTTATCCCTGGATTAAAGAAAAAATTATTTTGAAATTTCTCTTAAAATGATTTCTCAAGTAGTAAAAAAATATTCCTGAAAATCTTATCCAACTTCTTGTTATTCTTTTTTTTCTTTTTTTTTTTTTTTTCAAAATTCCTAGCAAGCCAAATGATCCATTCTTCACAAAATCCTTTCTCATAAAAACAGAATGTCTCAGACAGGGCTTAGCCTGCTGAATCCTATTTAATCATTACTACCAAAGCACAGTTATGGTGTCGTGCAAAAGATACTGTCACTGAGTCTCTAGGTATGAGAAAGATGATTTCTTTGACTCGATTTTTTTTATAATAGCACTGAGAAGTCCCTTTAGGCAAGACTTTCTTTTTTTTTTTTTTCACTTTGTTTCAATTTTTCCTTAAGCAAAAAGGAGTGGGACTCATTTGTTAGGTGTGTGAGTCTTTGCAGGTCTGGTTTTACAATACACCGTTTAGTCTTTGGTGAGGCTTGTTAAACCCTGAATGAAAAGTCATGCATTGACTGAGTGACGCCACCCTGAGGTTGATTCCCAAGGGAAAGTAAAGACTTGGTCCTGCCTTTAGAACCATCAGGGTGACCGAGAACACCTTCTAGCAAGTGATAGCGCACCAAACCTTGGCAAGCTGCATAATAACATTAAACCCAGTGATCTAATTATTCACTTCTAATATAAAGGGCAGGGTTCCATGGGAAATCAAAAGCAGGGATGAGAAATATATTTCACAATACAAACGGAGGCAGTTTGTCAAGACTCTAACCTGGGAAAATTAATTTATGAAGCTGTCCTATGCATCCACTGTGCCTAGTTCATAATAATTTCATATTTATGCAGAGAGGATCTTTAAAGCACTAAATTATCAGCCTTAAACACTTTGTTTAAAATATCACTTTAATTTGTTGTGGTTCAGAGATCTTTAACTTTTTATTAATTATGGAGATACATAATATAAATACATAGATAAATAGGAATTTAAACTAACACCTACTGACCTGTGACATAAGGGAAAGTTACAGGTAGAAAAGTAATATCTTTCACATAAGCCAATGAGAAAATCAGCAGCACTCAAGATGGCATGAAGACTTTGCTTCAATATACTTCTTTTTCATAATCACTTTTTTTTTTTCTGTAACAAATTTTTGATGTGTAAAGGTACACATTTCCAAACATATCCTTAAATACAAACTGGAAATATTTTTGCATGTTCCTTCCTTTTTACACCTACAACTTTGGATTTGTTTGCAAAGGAATAGCTACACATGCCAAAGAAATGACTGTTCTATACCTTCTGTACACAGAAAAATAGATTTTTTTGCAAGTATATTTCAAACTGTGGAATATTTGAACTGCAGCCCAAGCAATTACCTGAGCAGCCTACTGGAAATGTACATATTAGAACGAGTTGTAAAATAATCTCTTCCAAATAGCTATTAAAAACAAAATTACAGATCCTGGGCCAGATCCTCAGCTGTTACAAATTGGTGGGTGTTACAAGTCTCTTTGACTTCATGTGTGCAAAGTTTGAGCTGCATGAGAAATTTTACAGTAAATGAATTACTGAAAAATGAAGTTCAGCGTAGAAGCAGAGGTGGTATTCACACCATCTCCTTTGAATTCCTTTAGGCATTTAGCTTTTTCTCTGAATCATCCCTGCCTTCTCTGCATTGCCAGTATGAGAAACCTGGGTTCCACCAAACTGCACCATGGCAGATGACTGAAGCAGTATCATCAGAGAACATAAATGCCCCGAATACCACAAAAAAGGTCATGTCTTCTGTCAATATAACTGAATTGCTAGAGAGACTGCTTTCAATAAAAAAAAAAAAAAAAAAACACCACACAAACCAAAAACACAACACATCTCATTGTGAAGGTTGTGGTTACTTGCAAAAGCAAATCAAATGTTGCTCCAATGTCTGCATCACTTTCTAATTTTTCTGGGATTCTCTTAATTAAAAAGTGTTCTGAATGTTGTCCATAATAAGAAATATTTTTATTTTCTTCTTTAATGATGGTCTAAATCTAGTGTAGTAACCAACTGACTAACACAGGGAAATCCCAATCTTTCAGCTCCATTGTATAATTTATACAATATGTTCAACACTTTCCCACATAATAAACGTGGGAATCCCTTACAACCAGTCCAAGGTCTGAGGTTTTTTGTATGAATCATGTTTGCTGCATCCTGACTTAACCACACCCCCAGCTACTTCTGCTGGGAGCCAAAGAGTTACTGCAATCACCACTGGTAGGAGATACCAAGTGCAAAGACATTAATTTACAACAGGATGCAGTGAAGATGAGAGCCAGAGCCTTGATAACTTTATTTCAAGGGTTACCTGGGAAAGACTGCTCTAGGTCTATTTAAAAGAGCAACTTTAAATAATAAGTTAAGAGATATTATCATTCAAATATTACTTCTTGCTATGACAAATCTTTCATGTAACCCTTAGCCAGGTTCTGTTTATTTAAGGTGATGCTCATTTGAATAGTTTGGGAACTAAATGCTTTCACTGTACCTGTTATTCAGTTTGACAGTTCTTTGCAACACAGGAGATTCATGCTAGAACTTGTACAGAGAAATGTCATTGTCTTGTCTTCAGAAAAGATATTCAAGATACCGCAGATAATGTTCACATGCATTTAACTTCCCTGACTGGAAAATTAATGTCTGGCAGAAGTTTTTATGTAAGGGAGAGGGCAAATGACAACAGATTGTCCCATTATTAATGCAAAACCAGGGATTTTAATCAGCCCTCAAAAACTAATGTATACTTTCTGAATTGTGCTCAATACTGGGAGTTGAACCAGAGGGTTGCCTGTAACATAGATGTCTCCACTATACATTTATCCCTGCTGCTTACAGCCCTCCTAGATGCACAAACATATCACAGGGATAATTACCTCTTGGTCTTTTCTCTGTCAGACATATTTCACTTCTTTTATACCATATTGTGAGATGAATCTCAGCTGCACCTATTGCAATTAGGAACAAGAGTTTGTCAAGGCTTTAGGCATTCACTCAGCTCAAGTCTGACCACCTGACTTGGACTTTTGCTCTGAATCATCCTCTGAGAGAACGTCCTAGATACACACCAGTCTGTTGACTCCAGTGGGAACCAAATCTAGTCATCTAACTCAGCCACCTAAGTCAGAATCTGGATTCTGAATGTTAAATGAAGCCACTCACTGTTATGGGGGGGGAATAATTAAGAGCAGAAAAAGTTCTGAGCTAAATTTATAAGAGTGAGGGTTTTTTTCCTGAGCATTTTCCTCCCTCTAAAGCTAGTTTTTAAGTGGGAGGAGGAACTGCTTTTGCACTAGTATGCAAAGGTGCAGTAGTCATAATCCAGCCACTTGTTCTGTTGAGTATCACAAGTTTGCCTTGTCTGCATTCACTGTATGAAGCAAGGGGGGGTCAGAAACAGGCATCCCGAGTTTGGTTCTTATCTACATCACTTATTCAGTTTGTAATATTATGCAGGTTAACTAAGTGGTGTCAGCTAGGCATCACAGATTTTCCCACATCACAGAAATGCTGTTTGACTGAATTAATTTATGCTTATGAAGCGCTTAAACTTCTTTTGAGAAGTCAGTGTAGTAGTGTGAAAAGGAGTCTCTCGCAAGTTCCAGAGGAGCTGGGATCCAGAGGGACTGTGGCAATTAATCAGCAGTATTACAGAGTGAGAGCACTGTGCCTCTCTGAAAGACAAGCATACACAAAAGTTAAGAAATTGTTTATTCCAGCTGTAATAGGAAACTTTTGTATATAATTTCCCTGCTTACTCAGAGGCACTCTAACATCTGTCAGGCCAGGCCTAGCACTTAGCACACAGATCTGAGGACAGAAACACATGCCCCATTTCCTGATAGCAGCTCGCCTGCCACTGCTGCCAGACTCTGGGACCACGCATATGACACCAGGATCTGTTCCACCAGTATCCAGTTGGGTTTCATGGACAGAATCCAAATTTATGCAGGTGTAAATGAGAGCCACACAATCTGTTCAATGCCTTTAATGAAATTTCAACTCTGATTACATGGTACTCTTCCTTTTAACCATTCAAGAAGGGATAAGGACTGAAGTCAAAAGCTGGTCACCTTCCATTCCTTGCTTCTTTGAGGCATGCAATATTTCTATCAGCATCCTTATCAACAGCTCCAAACATCATTCTTCTCCTGCTTTCCATTCAGACAGTAACAATCCAGTCAAATAGTAGTCACCACAACATTTAGAATTGTTCATGGTAAAAGTGTTTAAGGGGATCCATAGTTTTCTTTTAGATCCCTGATTTCGGTCAAAATCTCTTCAAGTTCTGCAACAGAAAAAAATGTATCTTTAACCCAGACACCACCAACCCACTCTTCTTTCTTGAATTTAATCATAATTCCTGTTGATTGATTTGTTCTCTTCTCCTGGGTTTATACACTTGTGCTCCTCTCCACTTTTACCCATAATATTTGAGCATCTGGTAACATCCAATGTTGCCAAGGTTTCCTGTGAGAGCAAGCATGCTCAGAGGCCAACAATGACACTAATCTCTGTAACAGACAATTTCAAATATTGCATGCTTTCCCAGCCCCCAAAAAAAGAAAAATTAAAAACTGAAAAAGCTTAGAACTATCCAAAACTATGTATTTTAATCTAGTTAGGAAATGCAGTGGTTTTAATTTTTATTCTTTACACCTGCAGACACACCTACATGTGTTCACACATCTATACTTCAGAGCATTTTATCACCTCAGTCATAATTTAGATTTTTATAAAAGGCAAGCAATGCAAGGCACTGCAACTGACTGCAGTCTATTTCTATCACCCGAAGACTCTAGAAACACAAGCAATGTTGTATTCCATATCTGCTGTGTTTCCTTGTCTTTCTGTATTACAATACATTTTGCACCCTGACATCACCTGATGGGAATACCACAGACTGCAGAGATCTGCTGGGAAATATATTTCTGAATGACTTCACACTAGTCAGAAGTTCATGATCTCTATGATTTATTGTCTCTGGTCAATTTCTCATTGCTATTGAGAATTTAAACTAGTTCAGCTGCTCCTAGTGATGAGGCACAGAATGCAAATACAAGGCCACAGTAATTCTGTGAAGCTCAAATTTGGAAAGCAGCTCTTCCAAAATACGCAGATAAATGATTACTTTAGACCTAAGGAGGAAAAGAGCAACTTACATTTCAACTGTTTCCACATTTCTTTCTGGCTGTGCTGTAAAGCCTTATACATAGGAGGGGAAAAAAAATAAAAAAATAAAAACAAACAAACGAACGAACAAAAAACACCTGTGGCCAAAACCTGTAGTCCTCCTTCAATTCCCATCATATTTCTACATGGCAAACTACTTCTCAGCACACTTCCATGTCATAAGATAAACACAGGGAAGAGCAGAAAGGACAACAAGCCCAAGATGTCAGAACTGTTCTTTGGCATGTTCAGGGTGTACCAACTGGAAGCTGAAAATTAGAGCAGCTCAGGTAACTGATACTGTTGGACAGATGGGATTTATATACCTAGAAGGGTAGAAATCCTCAGTTGAATCCATCAGAAGCAAAGGCAGATGGCAACATCATACAAGTTCTACCCTGAACAAGGATTTCAGCTACAGAACCCTGATCAGAAGAAGTGAATGTAGCTTCACTGACATCACTCAATGTTTCAACTCATTTTTAAAGCCTTTTTATTTCCTAAAAAGTTTCCTCTCGTTGTTCAGTTCTGATATTCAGTGCTATGCCTCCTCTTCAGCCTTGTATATGGTTAGTAATCTGTTTGGGATCACAAAACCATAAAAGCAATGTTTACTCTACAAAATAAACACTTTACATTTTGCAATCTCTAAATATACTTGTGAAAATATACATCATCTTCTTTGGCCCAAAAAGACTTTAGGTCTTCTCTGAGAAATCTGATAAAAGGACTAAAAATATGCAGAATACTTGCAGCCTTTTAAGTGTTAAAAAGTAAAATACATTTGCGCATGCACGTGATCAAAGGTCTGACTCCTGACTGGTTTGCCCCTGTGTAAAGGGGCATAAACTCGTAATGCTCTGATGTGAACAACTGCAAGTGACAAACCTAAGCAGAAGTACTGGAAAACTGATTTTATCAACCAGTCAACCAAGGTACTGAATCCAGAAGCTATTTATCCATAGTCATATTTATATAAATGTCAGATATTTACAAATCTGAGGGCACAACAAAAACAGAATTGTCCTAATGCTTGACTTAGGAGAAAAGAGACAGTGTGACAAGAATAGATTAGACTTTCTTCCCTCTATCATTCCCCTAGCAGTCTGGATGTGCTGTCCTCCATTTTGAGAATTTATGTGTTCCCTGCAATGCAGAGAGGTTTCATCTCCTTTCAGCTATCACATTCACCTCTTTCAGAAGATTTCCTTTGCCCAAATTCTTTGACAAGGAGTAAGTGAAATATCAGCCCCACTGAAGTCAGTGGGAAATTTGCCATTCATTATAAAAGAGCCAGATTTCAACACAAAGTTTATATCCATAGAAGACCAGACCCAATCTAGTCCAGCGTTTGTGAAGTGCTTTGAAGTAGAGAGTGTTGCAGCACTGAAAGTATTGGTATTATTATTGTTATTGCTATTGAGTGCATGACATAGAAGAAAGGTAGAAACCTCAGACTGAACTGGAAGGAAATACTGATTCTGCAGATCTTTCTCAAAGGTCACTACATGGCATTTTTCTAAACAGTTTCTTTTAAAAGTGTCTAGTAAAATTTTCTTTCAACCTAAGTACTTTCTTGGCATGTTAATCAGAAGCAGATCTTTCTACCAAGTACAGCCATCCTGACGGAAAGCATCCTATCTTTTTTTTTGCATAGTTCTGTAGAGTTTTATTACTGCTCTCTAAAGATTAACTGAAATACTCTACAGAGTGCTTAATTTTTTTTTTCAGAAACACTGCAAAAGACCAAGCGAGAAGGGAAAAACAATGTTTTCCTTTCAGCCTGTCTATTCTTCCTCTGAACTATACCACAGCCTGTGCACTTCTCTGGCCCATGGAAAACAAATCCCAGGATCCACTGTTGTTGGCAAGGATAAGCTCTTCCACTACTTGTGGTTGTCGTGTATGTATTACCACCAGACAAGACAACGGTTGATCATCAAGAAAAAAAAGCCCTCTCCCATGATCTCATTAACTGGTTCATTCTGCAACAGACTCATTCAAAATTCTTTTCAAGTTACATGGACAACACAGCAGTCAGGAAATGTGTTAGCTGCCACTAAAAGGGAACTAACGTTTGAGTCTTGGCTGTTGTTTCTCCCCAGTATCCTCAGATCACAGTCCCTGCAGTTCCCCCAAACATCTTGCTCATTAGAAAAGAACGCTCCCAGTAGGACTTGGACACCCAAGGACTGATCTTCAACTGGTGCAAACTGTCAGGGCTTCCTTAACCTCAGGCAACCCAAGGTTTTAGGCTTCAGAGGATTTATCAGCAACTCGGCAGCTGTGAGAAGAGCACAGCGTTAGGTCAGAGAAGGAACAGGCCAGCAATTGTGAATCAGCCATTGGCACACTCAGCTCAGCTGAGAATTCCCAACCACAGCCTACAGAAGGGAATTGTTACATCTTGATTAATTTCAAATCACACTGTCGTCTTTCAGTCTATACCTTTTTTGGTTATCTCAATGCACAGCAATGGTCCCAGTGGTTGAGATCTGCACAGTTGTGTTCTTGACTCTGATCTTAATCATGTGGCCTGCAATGGAAACAGTGACAAATGACTGCCATCAGCCAACTACAATGAAAGGACAAGCTTGTATAGTTTTCTGAATTTACTCCCCTGCACTACAATTTGAATAAAGGCAATGATATAAAAAACATTTAAATAATTCACTATTTAGTAGGTATAATTGCAGCTAGAAAGAAATTTGAAATACCACAACCTAAGAATTTTCAGAAAACAGTTTCTTCTTGTGTTCTAACCCAGCTATCAGTCACTAGCAAGCTATTGCTGCTGAGGCACAGCACATTACCACTGCATCAATGCACCTATACAATTTCTGGAATGGAATCTGGAATGGATATGGTTTCTGTATAAGCAACTGTGATCACATCTATCTTCATGCAATCCTGTCAACACCTCACTTGATGCTCATACAATTATTTTTCAAGAAGTTCCTTAGTCTCTTCGTACTTTGGAAAATGAGACTCCCTTCTTTTTAAATTGAAATCTGGATTTAAATGCTCAACTTTATACAAAGAGACTTTAAAACATTGGCAACAATAAAGAAGTGTATTAGCAAGAGCAAAAGCAAATATAAAAACCTATTTAAGTATTTACTATAAATATACATGTATTCTCTATTTAGACTTAGCAGTAAAAAATGGTATGTTTGGATGTAACATTTCAACCAATAAACACATTCCTAAAGGAAGATATGACATGCTTTTCCACCACTTATCATAGTCGACACAACAGCTGCATCTGTTCAGGGCAGTTCATATCTCACTTAGCACTACTGTTCATGGCCTGTGACATAAAAAAAAGGTACTAGGGCCCACTCTCCTTTCTTTGGAAGATCCTCAACACTGCACAAATCAGTATTTCCTTCATGCAGCACTGCTCTTAAACATCCATGGGTGACTTCAATAATACTAATAGTTTTTTTACTGCTATGGATGAGGGGATGATTAAGGAAAGGAGAAAGATGGACAGAGAAATTTTCATCCACTTCTGTGCCCTCAAAAATCACACAAGCAGCGTGGGCTAAAGAGACTCAGCAAAAAAGATATGTTAGTATTTTACCATTCTCTGAAATCAGCTGTAACATCCTTATGGGTTTTAATAGAGTCAGGATTTTACTTGCCCTGTTTTTTCCTGACAGAGAAAGTCCAGTGTTTTGCTAAATTAACTTTCAGTGGGACTACTTCTTCCTTTGATGACATTTTGAGCTGCAGAAGACCTGGTGTTATTAAGAGCCCTTTGAAGTGCCAGCCCTGTCCAGCTTCCAGGTCCACTCTGCCTTTGGGGGTCACACCTGTTCACAGCCCCATGACTGACCATGACCTCACAACGTGCCTTCCCTGCTGGTGGAAACATACGGGCATCCTCTAGAAATGCATCTCACCTCCTCAGCAGCTCTGGAGGCCTGTGGTGGGTCGGCTCCACTGATCAGCTGGAGATTTTGTTTAGGCTTCTTTATGCTGTTTATGTTGCTGTCCACACCACAAACCTAACATTGCCACCTCGTTGTTTACATACCTCTGCTCCAGGACATTATAAGCCTCCTCTACTAACACTGCCTGCCCACTGTGTGAGGGTGCAGCTTCTCTTTTTTATTTTTATAAGGTTTGTTAACCACACTGCTAGAAGATACTCATTCAGATTTCACCCAAATAGACCTCTTGCTGTCAGCATTTAATTATGCCTGCATTCCTACACAAATAGGGGTTTAGCCAAAATAGAGCTTATTATAGAAGATAAGGCCAGGCACATCTTTACAAGAAAGGGAAGCTTTGGAAGTTTCTGTACTTCTGACAAGAAAAAATTTCTAAATGTAAGGAAAAAGATGTTCAGAATTGAGCATGTTCTGCTGGTGATAAATCACTATTGAAAGTAGTACTCTTTATATATCTTCCTTGGGAAGTTTAAGAGTACATATTTAGTATGTGTGTATAAAGTATGTCCTTGAAAGACTACAAAGTATTTTCAGACTTCCACTGAAAACTACTGTGCACTTCAGATCACTCTTTTTAAGGATTCACGGGTCAGAAAAGATTTCAACCAAGGTTTTCTCCCAAACTGGGTATCAAATTATTTGACAATCTTCCTCTCAGTTTGGCTCACGTATGTAAACATCTGATGAAACATTATGTTCTAAGTTTAACCACAGATTTTATACATAAGATAAGCATACATTTTAAGTACTCATTTAAATCTTAAAATACTGAAGTCTCATAAATTCAAATAGTTCCCTAGTCTTCCAACTATGTCTATTTCCCTTTCAAATAGGTTTAGAAAAATAACACAATCTTTCAAACAAAAATACCAGACTCCACTGTATTTAGATTGATGGGAACTGCAGCAAGCCTCATATGATTTTTCCTCGCCAACATGAGTCTTAACTCAATTGTCAGGTTTGCTGTCACCTCCAATCTAGATTCTTGTGAAAGGTCATGCAGATCTAATGCATTGGCTCAACTTTTATTGTACTGGGACATTGTGGTTAGCTTCAGATTCCCAGCTAGCATTCTCAGTAACCACACTAAGAGGTAGACTGAAATCACACAGAAAAGAGCTATTTCCATTATAGTAGCTTTTGAAGTTAAACTTGTGCAAATTTCTGAGTGATAAGAAACTGCATCAACTATTTCAGCATTTGTTTTGGTCACATTCCATTCAGCTGAACAGAAACTAAATATCACTTAACCTGCTGCTGCTCAAGAAGTCTATATAGACCATAGTTTGGCGTCTCAAAATGAGACTTGACATGTTATTTTCTTATGGCACATTTGTCTCAACAATACTATTTCAATTTATCCAAAGTTTCCTATGTTTCTAGTAGTATCAGAAGTAAGTATCAGAATAATTTTGGTGTGATAGTTTAATGGAGTACCAAAGTTCTTCTTTCTGAGACACCAGTAGAAAATTGGAGCAGAATTTGGCTCACCATATTTTCCCTTGTAGACCTTTAAGTACCCTCATCATGCTTCATGTTGAAGGCAATAGTGAAGCGCTTGCAATTAACTTCTTTTCTTGCTGAGTGCCACCCCAGTACTGTGATGTAATTCACCTGTGCTGTTTGACCTAAAGGGGTATTTGGCAGTTGAAGTAGTTCTCACGGGTCTGCCCTATTACTTAACATTACCTACGGCTGCATTGGAGAACTGTAAAATTATTTACATATAAATATAANCAGGTCTCATTGACTGCAACATTGAAATGCTCTAATGAATTTTTAATGTCTTTAGTTGTTTAACTGGATCTTATTACAAAGAAGCTGAAGACACAGAAGCATGATGTTTCCTCCACTGGCATATTTAAGAAATCAGTAGATATATGCCAAGAAAACGTTCTGCTTTCAAAACTAGACTCCAAAACTGAGTTCAGGGAAGAAAATAAAAAGCATTTTATCATGGTTTCCAAAATTAAACTACTGCTGTAGATTTGAAATGTGTATTTTCATTTCCTCAAACTTACTACACTTTGTTCTGTCCTGTACCTCACTACTGGTATGATAGTGCATCTGTGGCTGTCTGGCAGGTGGCAGAAACTAATTACATTTGAAACCAAATTAAAAGTCAGGGATCTTTGACTGCACAGACAGTAGAAGGGAAATTCTGCTCTTATAATATATGTGCCATTTCCCCATGAAGTTAAAACATGATTTCCAAGATGATGATGATGTGCTTCACTTACAGCTGCCATTACACAGGCCTACCACCTGCAGAGATCCTTCCACTCTGCTTAGTAACCCCATACTGATTAATAAGATTGAACTGAGAAAGTTCACCTTAAAAACTTTTTTTCAGGCCCTTCATTTACTATCAGCATCCCCATGCCTGCTGCAGGTTTTTAAATCTCATACGCAGTCCCAAGCCATAGGAAACCAGGCACATTAAGACAATAAATCATAGACTCCTCAAGCACTCTGCTGTTTGTCTGGCAACTGACCTGCTTTGAGAAGCCTCCCGGCTTGCCTGGAGGCTTTCTTTGCTGGAAGAACCTATGTATTATCAGCAGCAGCAAAACAATGGAGTTGGCTGCCCACACAGTGGTAACCCAGTGCACCAGGGAGAGAGCTCCATGCAGAGTTTGCAGAGCAGCGATTGTGAGGCTGCAGAGTGCTAATGCTCGTTGGGGATGCTGTGCCAGTGCTCCACTCAACAAGCTGCATCTCCTGGCAAAGTGACAGGATAGTATTAGTGCTGGTCAAAAAGCCAAGCTACTTGCTCAGCTTCCTCATGTAAGAAGGAGAGGAGTAATACAGCAGGGATGGGAAGAGCTTCAAAGCCTGCAAAGACATGAGAACTGTTTCCACAAGAAAAAAAAAAAATCCAAGAAAATAGAGGTGCTTCTTCCAGCAATGACTTTTCTGAGCACAGTGAAGAAGGTCCCAAAGTTCACTCACCCATAGATTTCCCTGAATGAGAAATAACATGTAGAAAGTGGGTGTCTTCTTCCCAGAACACACTCCAGAGTGTTTGAGTATGTACCTCATCCTCCCCCACATTTGTTTGTTTTATCCATCTGTTATTGCCCCATATTTGATTATGAATTGAAAGCATTCTCCTGGAGCTGCACTCTAAGCTTTTTAAACTGAAGTGTTTGAATAAGGCTTGTCACTACAGGAAGGATGTAGAGGGCATCACATTCCCCAGCTGCCTCCCATCACCCTTTCCCCCTCCCCGCACCTCAGGGCCAGCGAGTAGCTTGGATGCAGAAGGAGAGAGCTCTGAACAGCTGCTACCTCTTCCCTGTTTCTCCTGCTGAGCAGCTTCCATGCAGGAGAGTGGCTCTCTTGCTTGAATTTAAGTAAGTTGAAGGAGCCTGAGGGCAAACAGAATGGTTCATTGGGCTGTCTAAGCCTACAGTGGTACATTAGTAGAGGATGGATTTCCCCCCCAGCCTAACACAGCCACAAAGGACAGGCAGACAAACATATAAAAGAGGGGTCACGTGGCTCCCCAGTTCTCCCTGCCCCAGCCACAATGCCTGGTTAATGAAATTTTCCTAATTTTTCCCACATGAGTATCCCAAGGAAATGCACACAGTCCTAAAAAGTATTTCTTCTGTATGACTTTGCAGAACTAGGATGTTATGTCAGTACTCTAAAGCTGGGAAGTTCCGCCTCCTACCGTCTTTCAAAGGACATTCCAAGAAGGGGCATTTGTGGGTGATTTTCACTCCTTCTGCACTGTCTGAACATGCTGAAGTCTCGGGTTATGAAGGAGCTACCTTGCTCCAGCCATGTGTCCTGCAGAACAAGCTAGAACTCTTCTGCTTGGCCTAGAGCAGATCTCCCTGACACTGTCAGAATGTGACAAAAACCATCAGGCTGCATGACAGCTAGCAGAGCTGGGAACATCCATATTGCTTGTGCACTGCTCTCAAGGGAGAATAATATGAATCGTTTAAATGTACAGCCTGTTTATTAAGAAGTTGTTTTGTTTTGGTTTTCCTGAATTACTCCAATAAGCCATTTGCATTTGATAATTTAACTGATACAGAGGCTGTTTCAGGTAGCAAATTTGGTCTTTGTTCTTCACAACATGAGGAAATTTCTTTTAAAAACAAGTTTTCAACTTCAAAGCTTTATTATCTGAAACAAAACACAGCAGACATAAACCACCCATGCTTCGCATTTTAGCCATTTGTAGGGCCCAAGAGCGGTGTGGAGCCGGCTGACAGCAAGGGGATTGAAAGAGGTTTTCTGTGTGGGCTCCTGCTGCAGCCAGATTAGATGAGGGAATTAGAGACAGGGTGTGGTTCCCACCTCGAGTGCCTCTCCCGCAGTTCACAGACCTTCACACTGCCTTATTAACATGCACTTCCCTCTCTCCTTCCAAATATGCAAACTGCACCCTCTTCAAGGTCCCTCCTTAGCTTAAGGGTGCTGGCATGTTCTTTGCTGACTTTCTGGAACCCAGGGATTTCCAATTATTTCCACATCCTCCTCCTGTTTCTCTTCTGGCTGTGGTGACTTTGGACTGCCTGCTTGACCTCCCACTCCACAGGTCTGCAAGGCAAGGGCAGAAACAACAAAAATTAAGAGACCACAGTAATATTTGAACAAGGCAGACAGGGAGGGGAACAAATATAAATTGCCTGGGGCCAAATCTGCTTATTCTCTCTGTCTTGCCCTTTTCTAAAAAGGCAACCCTCTTGTCTCCTCACATTCTTTTTAAGCTTTCCAGCTCCATCTCTCTTAGTTGTTAGGCAGCAAGGAGGACTGTCTTCTTTGCCTTTAGGCAGAAGAGGCTGCATCAAGGTGAGGTACAGGCAGCACGCTTTATTAAAGCATGTGGCACCACACAGTGCTGCGCCTCAGAGAAGTCTTGATCATACTATTGCAACATTTGAAATTCTTGCATTAGGTGACATCTTATCAGACCAAAAATTTATCCCAATCTGATAAGCAGTTGTTGAAGAGCCTGCACCTATAGCCTGTCCATCACTCAAGTCTAGGAATTCATTCTCAGACATAGCAGCTTGGCCCATCAACACAGCCCTAGCTCACTCCCTTGGGTTTCCAGTGTTCTTTAACTGCTCGTCCATTTTGCTGTGTATCAGAGATACCCCTCACACCATACCTTCCAGACTAGAAAGCTGGTGGCTATAAGCAGTCTCCTCCAAGCCCTTCTCTGGCCAAGGCTACAAAGGACTTCCACCTTCTAGCTTGCTGTGGATACACTACAAGCAATCCCCTTCACCCTGTTCCCAGGCCAAGTGTTTCAGGGAGGGAAGGGGAAGGAAGGAAAAGGAGTTAGCAAATGGACTTACTGTTCACAAGAAGGGTGGGGAAAACAGAGAGAAAAGTTGACCTGAGATCCAAGACTATTTTAGTTTCCTCCTCCTGTAGGGATGACTCCTGCTCTTCCCACTCTTCACTACTCCACTTTCCCCACTCTAATCCAACTCCGACCCCTAAAAAGTGCAGAGCTGTGCCTGCCTTTTGCAGAAGTCCTTGCTTAGTGCTTGTCTCTAGGAAGTCAGTCAATCAAAGCGACCCTCCACACTGGCAGAGCTGGGCGTCTTGTGAAGGCATTGGGTCAAGTTATTGATAGCACTGTAGGTCTCTATATATTCTTATCTCTTAGATTGTCAGAGTAACACAGAAACCAAGCATTTATCTGGTTAATTACTCCTTTCATTTCCTACATTATTCCCATTTCAAAATCTGTATGTATACACTTGCAGGGCCTAACAATAGAATGTTTGTGTGACTCCAGCTGACCAAACAACAGAAGTTATAAATAACTACAGATGACCGGACTCTGCTGTATTTTCATTTATGTAATTTTCCTTAGATCATCCATTGGAAAGGGGTCATACTTTCATGTTTCTCACACACAGAGGCCCTGTAGGTTAGCACACAGGAGATGAACCTTGGCAGCCTGCACTGCTGGACTGCCTGAAGAGGAATTTACACTGCAGCTGTCTGAACCAAGAACCCTCAGGGGCCAAGGGCTAGATAGCTTTTCTCAGTGCCACACCAAGCAGCAGGTGGCTAGAACGGCAGGACTGATGATTCTCTGTATACAAAGCTTTGTAAAACTGATACTTGTTTGTGGTTTTTAATTTTGTCAAGGCTCAGTGGCATTTCAGAGGAATAGTCAATGCAGAGAAATTCCAAAATGAGAGAGTGGAATATTGAGAAGAGGCATTAAGTAAACACAATAAAGGACCATAAGGTGAAAAGTCTCACTGTTAGACAGTTCACAGAGCCACAGCATGTCCATCCATGGTTATGGAGCATAATTTCCCATCCACATAAAAAACACTTTTAATATTTTTAGATGCTTCTCTCTGTACAAGCTTGAATAGGAACAGGCACTGATTTACTTGATAGTTGGGACACCAAAGGCTCTTCTGAGGCCCTTCTACCTACAACCTCTTCACATTATATAGAAGGCTTACAGTAGGTAAAGCACTTTCTGTACTCCTTTTTACCATCCAATAATACTATCCAGGGCAAATTAATTCGAATAAACATACTATAACCAAAAAAGACAATTGGCAAAATCCCTTGTTTGTCTCTAGTAAGAAGAGCAGTTCTCAACAAGGCTTCTACAAGAGGACTGAAGTTCAGAAGAGACAAGAAACACAAAGAGAAATGCTATGTCCAAGGTCTCCTTTTAGGGTTGCATATCACAATGCAGAGCAGCCAGATGGAGACAGCAGCATATTTTACAGTATACACTATATGAAATAGGCCTCACAACTAATCCTAGAAGACACATACCCAGCCAGAGCATATCTACAAAAGAAAGCCACAAGATCATTTACTTAAAATAAAGAGTATTAAGGAATTTGGTGACTAAAAATACACAGTAAGACTCATAGCTGGCAGTAAACAGGGCAGAAATGAAGTGATTGAGGTTTCATTGCTTTATGTTAAAGCACCATAGACCTTCTTATTTGGTCCAGCCCAAATACCAGAGAAAAATATATTAAAAAATTCAAAGAAAAAGCAGGGATCTCTTTGGGGCCTTTAAATATTAATCTGCACTGATGAGTGCCCATGCAACTGAATAGCAGTGCTGTTCTCTAGAACAAAAACTTTTCCTACTCACAGGGGGTTATCTTTTCCATTTAGTTTTCTTTTCTGTCTATGGGAAATCTAGGCATTTTCTAAAGAGTTCAAAAAAGGGAAGCTGAATGGTTTTGGGAATTCTGATATCACAGCCGTGGAATGCCACACACTTATTAGCCAAGTGTTTCCATCTCTCTGTATACATGATTCTTTCCTCAAGCCAGTACTTTTCATAACCTTTTGCCCTTTCAATGGCATCATAGCTATTTAGTAATATTTGCTTTTTTTCCCATCTTGTAAAATGTATGATGCTATAGCCTTGCTGGTTTGTGACTGATCTGCACGTAGATCAACTCAAACTCAACGAATAGTTCACAACGTTTGTGTTCCCTGAAATACTTTCTTTCAAGTATATTAGTCAATATCCCCTAAAAGACATCCAAATGATGAATAAGGAAGTAGAAGTACCACAGCCCTTTTAAGCTGCTGTCTGGTGCTTTAGTCTTAGGCACCAGTCTCACAGCCGAATTTACTGGAAGAGCTTTTATCTTTTGGAAACCAGTGCCTTCTGGGCTAATACTGAGAATATGTACTTGGCACCATATCCAACACAAGGTTGTAATTAGCAGCCACTATAGCACTTCTGTTCAGCAAATAACCACCAGAGTTTATTACTAAGGAGCTATTTGTAATACTGCTGTCTACTAAAACTAGACATTATTGTAACTGCTATATGGTCTAAGCGAGATAAAGTTCAATTCACTTCCTCATACCCACTTGCAAGAACCATGAACACTAGCTAAAGTGCCAATTGGTTAACAAGTTAAAGATTTTCTTTAGAGAAGAGCAGGAAAGAAACAACTGCAATATTTAAAACAGAAAGAAGACTGAAGGTGCGTTTATGCTAATACCCAATGCAGAAAGGATTGTGAATGATTTTTTTCAACGTGTATTAAAATGTATCACTACCTAGAAGAATTGAATCAATTAATCAGTTTAGGTGGCTACACTTTCAGTAAGAGAAAACTGTGTTGCCTACTGACTGCTGAGAAGTTATCTGGTAGAGAATATGGAAATTTTAAGAATATAGTTGTATGTCTTTGCATCCTGAAAATATTGTACTGAAAGAAAAGCTGATTTGAAATGTGCATACCTGATTTTTACCAAGTCCAGAACTGTATATGTAATAATATGTGCTTTACAATGTTTATTTTCCCAGGAAAATCCAGAAATATAGATCTTCCATACTGCAAATCAGAACTGTCACAAACCTGCCACGGTTCCACATGGTGCCACATGGGTACCTCAGAAGCTTTGTGCTTTGCATCCTGTCTCCTCAGCATGAGGTTATCTACAATCTCTGCCTCTGACAAAGGTCCTTTGTGTCTCCTACTGCCTCTAGCAAACTTATGTAAGGGTTCTGAAATACAAAAGCATAGTATGTGAATAGAATAAACCAGAGTAGAATTCCTGTTGTCTCTCTAGTGCATTGGATTTTCAAAAGTGTGAAAAGTTTCTTAGAAATCTTACAGACTAATGTTTAGAATGAAGTATAATACTGACCCTTAGTTCTCCTTTTAAACTTCAGCAGAAAAAAGCAAAGAAACAGCTTGTGAAAGCTTGTCTACAGAAAGAAATGGATTTCTAAAATGTTTTAAACAGTCTGGACTTTATGGAATTTGGGGGCTACTTGGTAACCTTCTCTTGGTGACGAAAGTCTTCTTAATCAATTAGACATCGGTCCTATCATGGCAAAGCAATCATTGGATAGTGACTGATTACGTAGTAAGATCAATGCAAATGCAATAATTTTCAGGTGAGTGTATAAGATTAAAAAAAATAATCAAGAAATGCTGTATCAGGAAGACATGTGTACATGTGGAAACACTACAGAGAACATCAGCAGTAGCCAGACACCAGGAGGGGCACAGATGAATTACATAGAATTTAACAGACATACTTCCCACCTGCATGGGATCTCAGGTGTTAAAAATGTAATTTTCAATCAGGGTGCTGTTGTTGCTGTTGGAATTTGAGGTTAGCAGTTCAGCTTTTAAAATTCAGCTCAGCATTCACAGACTTCTTTCCTGAGAAGTGGAAAGGGTTAAAACAGAGCTGTGGGGATGAAGCTATGCAGAGGCAGGACCTGCATTCTCCTCCAGGATGCTCACACTGTATGACACACTGCCCACAGCATTGCTGCTAGTGATATTCCTGAGAAACCTGAAAGAATACAGCAAGTGTCTGGGAAAATACACAGGGATCTCTGCAAGATTCAGGCCAAGCGCTGCATGTTTTTTTCCTGCAACACTGCTGCCCATTTGTTTGTTTGATAAAAATTGCAATCATTCTCCTCTAGATGGTCAAAGCAACATAGTATCATGACATCATAGAATCATTTAGGCTGGAAACAGCCTTTAAGATCTTCAAGTCCAACCATTAAGCCAGCACTGCTAAGTCCACCACTAAACCGACAAAGACTGTTCAGGCGGCCCATCACATATGGGAAGCCTTGGGTAGGAAATCTGTCATGCAGGTCTGTGTAGCACCTCTCCCTCAGCTCCAGATGTTGGAGGGGAAGCCATACAAGACAGAATTGCAAACCTCAGAAGTATGCTTGGTCTTGTCTATCCCTCATCTGCCACCAGTACTAAAACTACAGATCTGTCCAGTGTGGAAAAATGAGTTCAAAAGCCTTTCCACTCTCTGCTGATTTCTATGCAGCTGCTAAGCTTATGCATGATATGTTTATGTTAAGGGTCTGGTGTAAACGGGGGTTATTTTGCATAGCTGTCTGAAAATGTCCCATCCTCTCCTTTTCAAAAATGGGCAAAAGACCAAATATTTCTGTAAAGCTTTTCAAATTCTTTGGTCTACAGAAGATGTTAAATCTTCTGAAGTAAATTTGAACATTTACAGAGAAAGTGGGCATTTTTTCTGGTGGAATGTGCAATTGATAAAAATGCTGAATTTAAAAGCTTTCAGATAATCCTTATCACCAAGCTACACACACACACACACACACAAAATAAGTGGGAAGGACAATTCTGCACAAATTCTATTTCTTCCAAATGGTTATAGATTCCTTTAAACATTTGCCTAACACAGGCAGCATAGCGTAAATTCTTAATAAAAATGAGGACTAGTAACAGCATTGCAGATAGCGATGGGTTTGTAATGTACCTCATATTTATTTTGGTCTCAGACCCATCATGGGAAGAGAAAGAGCTTCCAATTTCTTGATGAAGTAATTTAGTAAATGGGGGGCAAATAAGTAATTTAATTACTGGCTTAAATTATTTATGTGACAGCCATGAAGTTCTTTTATCTTCTGTTAGACAATGTGTTCATTTTTTTGTGTCTCACGCTTTAACACAGTGTGACACAGTGCTAAACCCAAGATGTGTGGAAAGACCAGGGTCTCTGTGACAGAGAATCAGACTGCAAATTAATTAATTCCTCTTTGCTGCTTAGAATCGGGACAGATATGCACAGCTTTGTCCAAGTTTTTTTCACCCTACACTACATCAGTGTACTTAAGACATTTTCCAGTGGGCAATACAGCATTGCAGCAACCCATGCACTGCACAGACTGAGGGACTCCAGAGACAAGGTGGGGAGTGGTGTGAGGTGGGCTCAGCACAACCTTCACATGGCTTTCTCTGAGCCATTGAAAAGCCTGGTGAAGAGGGCCACACATAGAGCTCGATGAGGCCATGCTAAAGGATGCTAGATCACCTTAAGAAAATGCCACAGGGTAATCCAAGGCCACAGGTGGCTGGGATCTCAAATGGAGTCTACCCATTGATGCCATTAGCAATGTAGGAATGTTCATCTCCAGCATCAGTGAATCTGACTTACTTTACCTCCAAGACTTGCAGATCCCTCTGCAAAAGCAATTAATTCCCATTTAGATCTTTATGGCCTGTGATTACTCTTATTCTGAAACACAGATTGCATTCAGAAGCTCTTGTTTTTCAAGTGTTGAAATCACAGAAGTTTAAAATCAAGGATGAGAAGTAATCTAGTGTTATTACCTCAGTTCAAACACCACATTTATCTTCTAGGCAGGAAAAAATGAAGCATGAGACATTAGTGAACTAAGCCCTGCTACCTCTCAGAGAAGATTACATGGGAATTCAAATGTCCGGGTATAATTCACAGATTCCTGAGTTCACAGGAACAGCAGCAAAAGAGGAAAATTGCTCCATATCCTGTAGGGAGGAAATGAAAGGTATCAGGAAAAGAAGAATGTGCTGTGTGGTGCGAAAATGCTGTTTTGATTCCTGATGCTAAACATCTGCCATGTTTTTGTGTGGAGTCACTTGACTTAGTGAGAGAATAGCATCTTCTGGATTGTGCAAAGTCTATTCCAGACTCGAGCTGTCTGAATTGGCAGCTGTGGGAACACCCACAGGAAGCATGGGACCCTGGAAGAAAAAGTGTAGGAGTACATCCTGTGGGGATAGATAAAAGTCAGAGCCGGGCTATGAGAACCTCTTCAGAACAAACATGCAAATACAGTTTCACAAGTCAAAGTCCCGACTGTTTATTTAGGGATTTTTTGGTTATTTGTTGCTTTTATTTGGATTTCACAGAACAGGAACAGGAAAAAAATCTGAGGGAAAAAATATGAATGAAATCAAAACCTTAGACGTTTTCTTTTTTGTTTGGTGTGAATTCATGTGCTTCTTTTGCCTTGTGATAGAAGATTGCCATAACATACCTATTTCTGGTCCACTGAGTTTGGTAGTCTGTCTCCACACACAGCAGATAAAAGTAGTGCTAGAGCAGAGCTGCCTGTAATTTCTCACTGTCACTGTTTTATGGACAAGTGCCTCCTCTCATCCAAGTGAAATCTTACAGTTCATGTGGAAGAGTAACAATGGGAAAGAATTGTATCTGTTCCTTAATTAAGTGCTCGGAGTCATTGGAATCAAATAGCAATCAGTGCCATGCAAACAGAGAGCTTCTCATGAATATCCACAGGTGACCAAGAGACCCATAAGAACACATACTCCCTTGTACTCCCACTGTTGCAATAACTTGCTCATCTTTCTTCTTACCTTTATATGCCCTGCTGAGTACAGCTAGATGGATTTGGTTTTATCTTACCTAGATGACATTTTCATTTACTATTTGTACACAATATTTTTCTCAGTCTTTCAGCCAACTTTCTGCTGTTTGCACAAATTATATCCTGCAAAATCAATGCCCACAGATTGATTGCACATGGTGTCAATTAATATTTCCTTTTGTTTCTGAACATTTCTAATTCCTGTATCGCTGGGAAGGTTTAAAAGGAGGTTTAAATTTTCTTTCAGCATACTATCTATTATGCCTTGTGTGATACATGCTGTATCTTCTCTTGTTCTTTTTACTTTCTTGCATAAATAATCTTAATCTTTTCAATTTCTTCAAACAAGGAGTATGTTCTGTGTAGTTCTCTGCTATTCTCACTACTTCCCTGAAGATTGTTTCTAGTTCCATATCTGCCTTTTTTTGACATGAGGCTACTAAAAACAAATGAAATACCCAAAATGAGGACATGGCATCTCAGATGCAACACGTAATATTCTCCATGTGATTGTCTACCCACTTTTAATGTGCAACCTAATAAGTAATTTTTTCTGTCACATGCCCAAAACAGACATTCACTGTTGTTGTCCATGATGACTCCTAGGTCTTCTCATTTCTCAGGAGGTTACTACTACATTCAGAATGCATTCATATGAAAAAAATAATTTAAAGTAGGATTTCTTGTCCTTCTCTTGTTAGTTTCTTAAAAAAAAAAAAAAAAAAANGTAAACATTTTACAAGTTATCATGCAGTGTGGAGAATTGGTGACCATCTCTCAAAGTGCCTTTTGATTCCCCAAATGCTGATGGGAAATATTCTGGAGGCACAAATAGACTGCAGATGTTGGGAATACATCTTAGAATTCTGCTGAACATATTACCCTACTGGGAGGCTGTTTTGAGTCTCTGGGGACATTCCTCTGAGAGCCCAGCTGATTGTCTCATATTGAAACAACATGTCCAAGATACATTCCAAGTAAAAGAAAATAGAACAGGGGTACTCTGACCAAATATAAATCATGGGGCTAAAGGGTAGTTTATCTTCCGTCCTTCTACCATTCTTTTTTTTTTCTCCCCCAATGAATACTCCCCCCAGGGAAATAGACCACTGGGTAAATGACTGCCAAACATGATGACTCAGACATTAGGCACTGTCCCCAAGTGCTTCACAGATGGTGTCTGGATGGGAAACCCAGAGCTTTCGGCACCATAAGCCTTTCTACGTTTTTGGGTTTTTTTGGTTTTGTTTTTGTTTTTTTTTTTTAAGTTAACTACAGCATTACTTCTGATCTCATGTCAAGCCCTTACAGCACTGTTGCCCTCCACAATGAATTCGGATCCTGACCTTATAACAACCAATGTCATTCTCACATAAAAAAGATAGGAGAGAAATCCTAGCAGACCTTGGGGAGTGAGAAAAACAAAGCTAAAATAAACACGTTACTTAAAAGATTATCTTGTGTCCAATTGAAGAAAAAAACCTAGCAAACAGTTTTGTGCAATGGAAAGGCATATTGTGAAGTACAGTGTATTAGCACAATTGCATAATTGTAGGTACTATGAAATAAAAGGTTATCTGCACAGCTTTTATTGGTCTGCTTCTTTTTGTAGAATCCTGTTTGTTTCAGTAAAATCCTGTTCCTTTCGGTTTGCTTTATGTTCCCCAAAGCTAGCACATCTTGGGATGCACATCTGGACATGGGCAAGCCTGAAAGCAGTGGCATGTTTCCGTGCTTCTCCAGTACTGTATGTTCACAGTAGACACTGGAAAAGTCCTCTGTGGGGAAAAAAAAACCACCAGCTATTTTCCCTCCCATGAAGAGAAGCTCAAGGAATGCTTTGTAAAAGGCTTGTAGATTTTTCACAGTGAATCCAGCTATCACAACCCCAAACAAAACATATCACAGGAAATGTGGAATAGCTCTTCCTCTTTGTCTCTCTCACATGCACACGCGCACACACACACACACACAAACCCAGCTGCAAAGGATAAAAGAGGAGGAATTGCATATTGAGAAGAACCAGGTCCAGCCAGTATTTTTTCTTCCTCTTCTTCCTCTCCTTTTGTTTTTAAGGTTTACCACCAGTATCACCCACAAGAAACAAAAGAATTGTTCACTCCAACTGGAGAGGATAAATAACTAGGTATTTTTGTGGATTTCATTATGTTTCAAAGGCTATGTAGTAATTCATTGGAGTTTTCTGATTTATACAAATTAATCTAAGTAGTAATTCCATTTAAATCAGTGGAGATATTTGAGCATGTGTATAAAAGAAATAAAACTCTAACATTTTGTTTCCAAATTCAAATTAAAATGTCCCAGAATTTAAAGCAGCAACTCTTAGGCCAGCCAATTTCTTTGTTTTTTAAGAAGGAACCTCTGGTAAAAGTTAGTGGTGAAAGACATGCAGAGCAAATGTCCCTGAGCCTGGGTTGTACAAACAACAAGAACAGGGTCACAGACACCAGCCACCATGGGATTCCTTGCTCGGAGACAGTCACTTCAGTCATTACAGCAGGAAAGATACACTTCTTAACAGACGGTTGGTGAATGGCTAAGGAACCAACAAGTGTAAATCAGCATAAAACTATCCAGGTTTCCAAAATGTGCCTGGCAGGCAGTTTTCAAACCCTGGCCTGGTTTTGGAAGCAACTTTGTCAAAATTGGACCTTCTCCACAAAGTGCTTTGATGTTGATGAATCGGTAAATTCCAACGAAAACTTGTTTAGTCAGAATTTTTCTGACCAGCTCTACTTCCTCCTTCTGCCAAGTCTATTTACTAATTCTGTGTGGCTTCAGGCAAAGGTTTTCTGCCAGGGCCATCACAGCTGCAGAGCCCTGTGCTTAGGCACAGCTGAACACAGGCACTTGCCCACTGGGGTCCTCCTCTTCCACATCCCTGTGGGAGAGAAGCACTATAAGCAGCACAGGTCCCAACTTCTCTTTCCTTCCATAGTACAGCTCCATCCAAACCTGTGTAGCTTAGGGGACATTGTAGTGGGGACTAAAGTACCATCACCCCCATTTTACCCCATCATGAGACCAGAGAAGGTGAAGAACAGAGAAATAACCAGTTAGGGAGTGTCAGAGTAGTATTAGAAGTATGACCTGGCCAATTCAGTGCCTGGCTTTGTAATAAGCCCAGCAGTCCGTAACATGTTTAGAGTCTCAGTGACTGTTGAGAACTTGAGTCCAACATGGATGTGGATGAACCTGTGTGTAAAATGGGGAGGGAGGCTGGGAGAGAATAGGCCAAAATTATGTTAAAGCATTTCTATCCTGGGCTTGAAAAAACAATACATTGCACTAAGATGAGGTGTTATTGTCTGCTTTTAAGTGTACCCTCCCTTTCAAGTTTTTCTGTCTTTATAAAGTATCTGAGGTCATGCTATTGTCAATAGAGCTTAGTGAGTGCTTAGCTGCTGTCACCGTGGCAGCAGGAGTGTGCCTGGTGCCAGTCCCTTTTGTCACGACAGTCACAGCAATGTAAGGAGAAGGGCCTTGCAGGATGCAGGACAATACTGGGAAGGAAAAGGAGGGAATCCTCGACCTTGGGCCAGGGCTTGGTGGCAGACTATTGAACACTGTGCATCTCAGCAAACCACAAGGAGCAAAAATTCTTGGAAGCTGCAAAGGTTGCAAGTGAAAACAAAAGATTCTATCGTGTAGGAAATAGAACAAAACACAGAGAAATTTGTTTGGTTTTCAGAGATAAAATAAGCAAATAGCACTTTGCGAGGGTCAGGAGCACTGCACCCCACATGCAGCACTCACAGAAGGGAGGAGGGCAGTAAAGCTAGAGAGAATCCAGAAGCAGGTAAGTAAGTGCCCTTCCTGGAGCTTTCCAAGTCTTGTGCTCGAGCAAGGAGACCCCCTCGTGAAAAAAAAAAAAAAAAAAAAAAAAAAAAAAAAAAAAAAAAAAAAAGGAGGCGGCCCAACAAAATAAAAAAAAAAAAGAATGATGATGATGCTGTCCACTAGAATTAACAACATAAAATCATCTATCCAAACAAAACCCTGATTGTGTAAAACAATCAAATAGTTATCTTTTGAGCCCATAGCTGAAGCAGTTGATATAAACAAATAAGTCACCAATACTGAGTTTTGCCAGTTGGGTGATCAGAACAGGCCAGTTCAGGATAACTAGTGCCAATTTCCTTATGCTTCTATTAAAGCAAGACTAAAGCCTGCACCCATAAGTGGCTGCAGAAATAGACAGTGAGGATGGTGCTATTGGTCCATGAAGACTTGTTAACATAATAAATGTTTCAGAGCTGACATGCTGGAGCATTTTGTTCCCTTTTTTATTTGTGTTCGTATATCAGCAACACCCTTGACTAGGATCTGATTAGCTATTTCTTTCCTGCTCACTTCTGATCTGAAGATCCACTCCAGAAATACCAGCAAACCCTCACCTAGCAATCAGTGCAGCCTCCTTTGCACTTTGTATTCTGTGCACAACTTTCAAAACATTGTGGGTGTTCCTTTAGGACAGGAAGTGAAGAAATAAATCATATCCCAGTGGAATCACCGGTGTAGCTCTGGACTGGTGGGATGCTACCCAAGCTGCAATTTGGCTGGGATGCCTCGGCCAGCACCCCCGTATTTTGAAAAATACCTTGGCATTTTGAATGACCGCAAGTGGTCAGAACTTCTGCTTTATTCCTTATCCAAAAGAAAAATATCTTTTGAAGCAGAAAAGTCCCACAGCGGGTGAGCAGGACTCACAGTGCCACCTGCTGAAGCACCAGGGCTGCTCAGAGCCACAGTGTCCCTCCAAGAGGTTGCAGAAGGCCTGGCTCCACAGCCATTGCACTCAGGCTGGTATTAGCACCAGGTCATCCTGCCCAATTTCCTACTTGTAATCTCCCCTTGGGAAAAAAAAATGCACTTCAATAGATGAAGAGGGGCAGGCAGGGGTGGTGCATGCAGGGTACTGTGGCACTGTGGGAAGGCAGCAAAGGATTATGTTTTGTGATATGAGAAAGATGCTTGCCTTTCAGCAAAGCTTTTGGTCACAGCAGTCTCTGTGCCAGCAGCCAGGCTGGTTATTACCCTGAGACAATACAAGTTGTTCTTTTCTTTCTCAGTAATTTCACAGCTTCCAGCCCCTGCTGGAGTTCTTTGCTTCTGTCCTCCCTGCACTCTGCTCTGTGGATCCGTTGAAAAAAAAAGGTCCCTCAGATTGAAAAGGGGTGGTTAATTGAAACAGACTAAAAGACACATCATTTAACCAGCTCCTTTTGCCTTTTTTCTGTCCTTTCTCTTGTCAGTATGGGACTGCAAGTAACTAAGACCTGGAAAAAAAGAGCCTCTGATAGAGTGCTCCCCTTCTCCTGACAGTGTTGAGTAGTCAGTCACCAACTCCTCCGAGCTCGCCTCCAGTAGCTACAGTAGGACCAACCCGTATATTCCCTGACAGCAGGTGCATTATTGCCCTGAGCTATTTACTCATAACAGCCCTCATAGACACTGTCCCTCTCTACTGTGGTAGTACTTTCTGAAATTATATAAAGCATCTGAAGAAGGGGAGAATGTCCTTGGTGCATTCAACAACAGAGAGGAGTGACGCCAAGACATGAATAAACAGGGCTGGTTTTGTCTAGACTCAGGTATTGTCAGCCTCTCAAGAGAGCATGATAAAACCTCAAAAATGAAGCAGAAGGGTAAACATACTGTATCTTCCCTTTGTGGGTAAGCAAATTGCATGGATAATCTACAGAATGAACTGGGACAGGGAATGAGGGGGGTCCCATGGGTGGGTGACAGAGACAAGATGCTGTCTGAGATGGCATGAGTATGGCATGTATTTTCCAGGCATGCTTACAGCAAAGACGTTCACATGGTGCTCACAAATCAGCCATCCTTTCCCTTGCACCCTGCTTAATTTTTTTTATGCTTACCATCTTTTCCACTTTTCTTTTTTTTTAATATTACTAGTAAAACCAAAAAGAGAAACAATTCCAGTTTTTAGCTGTTCATAAACTGTTCTACAACCTTTCTGTCAAGGCGAAATAGAAGGGGGAAGGGACGAGCAAATGTGGCATCAGCTCTGTGACTGTGGTTTTTGTTTCCATAAACCTTAGAGCACAAGAATGCATGAGATATTTACACAAATCTTTCCACAATTCCTGTGGCCTTTGGGAGCATTGCATTTGCATGACTTCACCACTGTGGCTGGTTTGTGCTTTCTCAGCAGCATTGCCTGCAACAGGGAGAGATCCTGACTATTCCCAGTAGTTCTCCTTCTCCCACCCTCAGATAGAGTCACACCAGTGCATGTTTAATACAAGCTATGTTAATGCAGGAGTTCCTGTCCTGCTCGTTGTCCAGTTTCCCAGGGATGGTACAGGAAGTTTCCCAATTCATCTCATAAATACAAGAAGAGAAAAATGTTATACTTGGAGAAAATGTTGGTCATTTAGATCTTGAGGGAATATTAAGGGTTATGAGACAGAGGAGGATGCTTCTGAAAGGTTACTGAAGTAGAAGTTGGTCAAATACATACGGAAAAATGCAATACAAAACTTCTTTATCAAGAACCCACCTTACATTTGCTTGTTCTGCATCACAGGATGGTGGAAAACTGAGTGCTTTAGACACAGTGTCTGCAAGTGAAAAGACTACCTAATAAGAACTTGGCTACTGTGGCTCCATCCTCTGCTGCCCTCACTGGGGACTTCCAGCAATGGCTTTGGTCTGTCTGTACCTCATTTTCTCAACCCAGTAAAGAGATGTTTCTCAACCTTTGCAAAATCCTTTGAGTCAGTGCACAAAAAATGTTGTGTTAGGACCAAGGAATTTTTGCACTGAATGGGAGTATCAGGTCACTCCACAGATAGGCTGCCAGTTGAGGAAACTAAGCCACAGTGTCTACAAGGCAAGGTGGTCTTGTCCATTCTCACTATTGCAGCTGTGGCAGCCCTGGCTTCTCCAGTGTTTGTAGATGTCCTTTAAAGGGAGGTTGCATCCCGGGTGCTTGTTCTGGAGATTTAGAAGAGGGTGGCTAGTGAAGGAGAGCACATGCCAGAATGTGTAAGTCTCAGGTCTGTTGCTGTGGACAGGTCAGGTAGGTTGCTTGAAACTGCATTCAAAGCTGCACTGCATCTGTCTTCCCCACTTTGGCTGAGCCTGAATGAGATCCAGACAGATTCACTTGCAGGAGTTAAACACTTGATATCAGAACCAATGTGCAATGACATAAGGCAGAAGGATAACCACAGATGGCTTGTAAAAATTGAGCTTTGTCCCTCACAAGCGAATCCATAATTAAAACTGCAATTCTAGTCCATTGTACTTATCCAGCAGAAGGACTCACACCCACTACCACTTGAGTCAGCAAGTTTCTCTATTTACAGTAATCTTTTACTTTGACATTCCTTCATTATTAATAAAACAATTTAAAAGTCTTTAATGTCAGCCAAATGATATTTCAAATTATATTTTCCAGGGGAAAAAAAAAAAAAAAAAAAAAGAAAAAGAAAAAAAGATAGTTGAGTATTCAGGGGGGAGCACTTAGTTATGTTATAGTTCAGCCTGAGACACTCTGGTGACTCTTTGGAAAGTGTTGAAATTACAGGTTCATGACGTACACAGTGTTGAAACACCGTGTTACTGCAACACTTGGTCCAACACGAACTTGCAATTTCAACACTTCCTAGGTCTTTTGTAAAACCCCACAACTGACCAGAACAAATGTAAATTCCCAAAAAGTCTAAAGCAGTGCTGTACAATAGCATAGACTGGAAAACCCATTTAATTTCCAGTGCTGCTACCCTTACACAGGATAATCATTCTCAAAGTATGTTTAATTTGTAAAAAGCCTGTCATCTAGAATTAGCTACTCTCACAGCAAAACAGTGGTCTCAAGGCACAACTGGTCTGATCCAAAATGGTAATATCCGTATTCTTCCAACTTTTTAACTTTTCCCTTGGTGTAACAAAAAAAATCCATGAGGAAAGTACCTGCCTCAGATAAAGCAAAAGATATTCACCAGCAACCTCCAAAATGTGCTGTCCTGAAGCTTAGCAGAGACTGTAACAACAAAATGTTGAACACAGGGATAAAAACCTTCTAGACCAAAGGGAAGCTGAGGTTTCAAAACACAGCAAAATTTGATATTTAAAAATACACTATGGCATTATTTCAAAATACCATTTGTTAGACAAGCAGGAGGCAGGAGAGCAGGCAGGATCATGGCTCACACAGTGCTTGTTTTGAAGATGAGGAGAGTACAGGATTTGTGCTTGACCTCCTCACAGGTTACGCTTAGCTCGTTTGATTTCATTAAGGAAGGAAAAGAATTGCCACTCAGAGGAGACACTGAGAAATAGCTCCTGTAAGCAGTTCAGATCAGGAGACTCCTACACCTGAAGTCATCAGAAATGCAGCCACCTGGAGCACTTGGCAGGATGGGGATGCTCCGGTTCCTGCCCCTGTAAGCAGACAGGGGACCGTCCATGTGTGTCACCATTCAGGGATGGGAAAGAGGTCAAGTAAAATAAACCCTCAAGGTGAAAGTCCACACAAAAGCCAGGTCTCGTGTGGAGGCTAAGTGGGACTGGATGGGATGTGTGCCTCCTGGAGGAGTCCCAGAAGAGTCCCAACCCTAGCACATACATTTATCTGGCTGTGTTTTGAATATTTAATGCTAATTTTAGCACTTGGGCACTTGGAAAAGGGTGACACAGAATAAACATGTTGTGTGTATTGGGCTGTTAATATATAACTCCCTACATAACAGCTTGGGTTTTCCTGCATCAATCAAAGCTGGACTAACAGCAGAAACAGCAGTTTTGGTGTTAAATAGAACAACAGTTCTCATTTATTTTTAGAGAACATAATTTCTTAAGATAGCAGAGAGATTACTTGAAATATCCTGATAAATTATAATAGTCTCTCTTCTCCACAACTTCTTACAGAAGCTGCTTTTTTTGGACCACTGCAGTGTGCTGCATACTAGGAAGAAGGTACTTATGATAGGATTTATTTGTAGCTGTGAGCCAAAATACATATTGCCTTAGACGAGAGTCAGTATTATCACAAAGAACCATGCCGACTGGGGTTTAATGAAATTGGACCTGGGTGTCAGACTTTAGCTTGGTAAAGTTAGCAGCTGGGATGAATTGGACCAGAAATGTGCTGTGTAACAGGATTTCACTGGAATCCTTGTGAAAAAAAAAAATAAATTAAAAAGTATGTGGACTATGCCATGCAAACAGTTGACAGTGTAGTTAGTGCAACACCAAACATTAAATAAATAAAGTCCATACGTAACACAGGCACAGAAAAACTTTTCAGGAAAGCGCCTCAGAGCTGCATAGCCTTGCGTCTATAAATCTCCATTAAATCAGTTTGAGTGGGGCGAGTGTTAGAGACTGAGCTGCCAGAAATAGCTCTTTTCCTGCAAGATGTAGAAAAGATTACAGCTGAGATTGAGACGGCAGGGTGGGGAGGGAAAGCAGAGGAGGGGTGGAGGAGAAGAGAGGCAAAGGAGTTGAGCTGGAGGAGGCGGGGGAGCTGTGAAAGGCATCTCATAAAAGTCCCATTTGTTGGAAGGCTGCAGGAAGTGGAGGCAGCTTTGGCACACGTGTCCATGGTGCTAAATTAACTGTTAACACAAATAATCAAAGTGCAAGGCCCATCAAGCCGCTGGCGCCAGCGAAATGACGGAGCGGCCAGGTCAGCGCTGCCTCTGGAGTGAGCCGGCTAGCAGGTGGAGACCAACCGGGGACTCGACAGGATGGAAGTGCTTACAGAACACACTGACCCACTGACAGAGGAAAACACCACTGCACTTCTGCTTTCCAGCTATTGTGTGCAGAGCATCTTCTGTGTGTATTTTTATTTTGCATCTATTTATTATATTTTATGTAATTTATTTCCTATTTTATTTCTTAAAAAAAAAAAAAAAAAAA
>VXAU01005406.1:375134-397137 GCA_013399695.1 Formicarius rufipectus
CACACACAAGTTTTTTTTACAGCAGTTGAGAGCTTGGACACTCCAGTCCGAGAGTACAGCTCAGCCTTTATTTGGCAGCATTGACAGAGGAACAGCTGAACAGGACACAGGAAAAATTCCCAGGCGAAAAATCACCAATTGCCCTCCAGCGCTACCCTTCGGAAGGAAAAACACTGCTCTTCAGAAGCAGATGCTGAAAAGTAATGTGGGCAGGGATATTTCTACCTGTTTTGTTCTCTCTCACTGGAAAATCTCAAAGGATCTCACTGTATAGTGCTGTGGAAACAGAAATTGCTCCGACTATCACCCATCTCCGTTCTCAGTGAGATGCCCCCTGGAAAGGCTGCCTAGTGAGCTGCTTCCACTGTGTTGAAATAGCAGGAATTCTGTGCTGAATTCATTGGCCGCTTCACTCATCTTCTTGACACAAGACAGTAGTAAACCCACTTTAACTGCCCAGTAAAGCCAAGTTTACAATTACTTTGCATGACCAAAGCAATCACAGGGTGATGATGAATCAGGTCCTGGAATTACCAGGAGCTCTCACCTCCCTGCCCTTATAATACACACAGCTACATATTATAATGAATCACATGTATACCATATCCATTTGCTATGTACATACATATTTACATCACACACTTTGGTTTGGTTTGGCTTTTGTTGGATATACAGGTATTGTCTACAGGTATTCATATTTACCAAAAGAACCCCACTTGTCATTATAAGGTGCTACAAGAGCAAGTCTGGATCATTGCTTAGAAAAAAAAAAAAAAAAAAAAAAACAAACCAATTCTGTCATTAANCCAAAACCAAAACAAACAGAAATGAGTGCTCATTTCATAGAACGGTTTGGGTTGGGAGGGACCTTAAAGATCATCTTGTTCCAACATCCCCTCTATTGGCAGAGACACCTTCCACTAGACCAGGTCACTCAAAGGCCCATCCAGCCTGGCCTTCAACACTCCCATGGATGAGGCAGCCTGGGCAGCATGCGTCTCACCCTCACAGTGAAGATTCTTAACTCGTATCCAACCTAAACCTATCCTCTTTCAGGTTAAAGCCATTCTCCCTTGTCCTATCACTTGTAAAAAGTCCCTCTCTGTGGTGGTGCATCCCCCCACCCCACTGCCTGACCACACGGTGACCTGAGAAATGCTCATTATGCGCTGGCCTTGACAACATTCAGGCTGAGCTCCTCTCAGCTTATCAGAAATAGTCTTCTTTTCCCAGACAGAATTGTGTTGTCTAACAAGTTTCTTGCTTTTTTAATGAACATCCTTGGAACATTTTTTTGCATAACATTTTTTTGTTCTCAGATTTTTGAAGTGTAACAATAAAAAGTGCAGCCAAAGTCAAAGGTTATTATGACTAAAGCCCATCTTTCACAACCCTATAAACAGCGGCACAAACGAGATCCCTTGAGCTCTCCTGGACCACAGCGGGCTGTGACAAGCAATGTCCCTCTGAGCTGGGATGCCTCTCAGAGTTAGCAACTTTCACATTCGCTGTTTCTTGAAGGATCCTGACTGATGGATCCTGGGATGACATCTCATTGCACGAGACTCAATCCTTCGCCTGTTGAGAAGAATGTGAAAACATAGGAAGTGAATATTGTCACAGAACTCAAGGGAAATTTTTCACAGGTACCTTGTACAGACTTTTTATGTTTGCATGCATATGCTATATCAAATGTCCTATGTACCGTTCTTTCTTTAAGTCTTAAGTACTTTAGATTTGTAAATTACCATTATGGTATAGTAAATCATATATGGATCCAAGTTAAATTGTTAATAGTTAAGTGTTAGGTCAATGCTGTTAATTTTTAAGTGAAGTGCTGTTAAGTAATAAGTAACGTGTTGCTAGGCCTTTGGGCCATATCCCTTTTGGTCCTTATACCTTCTGTCCTTTTGTCTCACCTACTTCCCCCAACCCCCTGGCCACAACCACAGCCTCCACAGGGTCTTGCATTTATTTCGATTCAGATTGATACTGATTTTAGATTTTTGTGTGCTTTATCTCAGTATATTTTAACTGTTTAGTAAGCAGTATAGAGAACCTTGTCACGAACTCTGTTGTGCTGTTGCCTTTATATTAAACCTGCTTTCACTGATATCTTTGCTGGTGATTTTTTGAGGGACCATAAAACAATCATTTCATGATACTCTCCGTTTGTCTTGCAAAGCCCTGTTTAGGTACTGAAAGGCTGGAAACAGGTCTCCTCGGAGGCTTTTCTTCTCTGGGCTGTTCAACACCAATTCTTTCAGCCTTTTCTCAGAGAAAAGGTGCTCTAGCCCTCTGATCATCTTCATGGCCCTCCCCTGGACTTGCTCCAACAGGTCCATGTCATTTCAGTGAGGATACACATCTTCAGAGCATCTGAACCTTAATTATGTCTCTAATTCATACCTGAAAGTATAAAAGTATCATGTATCTTAAAAAAAACCTAATTAATTTTATCTCAGCCAACAGAGAGCAAAATCCCCAATAAAAATATGGACAAGGAGGGTGTATAATATCTTATGGGGCATAGTCATTGCTTTCAGTGAAAAAGTTGCTAATAACTAAAATTAAAACTAAAAATCATTGTCAAGTGTGGCAGTAATATTTACACATGTCATTAACAATGTGTTAATGAGATTTAAGTCTATAGAAATTATATGTAATCTTTCCCATAATCCATAGGGTCACTTGGACATCTATCAGATATGAAGTCTCTGGTAGATCCAAAGATGTATCACAGTTCTAACAATATTTTAGACCAGCACCTTTAATATAGGAGATCAGCCTTAGCTAATGTTGTCAACTTTACCTGAACCATGGCCAGCTGCATGATCCATATGAAGAACATTCAGGAACATTAGCAGCAGATGTCTGATGTGATCCAAGGTATAAAGATAATTTGCTCTTAAGTCAGATTTGTGTAGACTTTTACAGGGCAGGAAAACATAAGATCTCTCAGGAAAAAAATTACTTAAGAGACACAGAGACAAAAAAACAGACATGAAGAAACAAAATGAGAGGAAATAATACTGCCATAGGCCAAAATTAATTATTGTTACCCTCTGCCCCCTTCTTGATAGGGGTTAAGCCAACTTTACTGAAACCTTCCATGTTGACATAGACAGAAGTTTTCTACAGTGGGAATGGACAAAGTTACAAACACTGAGAGCTGTGACTTAGACCAGAGGTTAGCTGGCCTCTGTTGTAAGTGGTTTATCAAATTTACCTCTATGAACATGCTATGGCTCACTTTAAAGATCCCATTTGCATGTGCATGGGTTGATGAGGGGGCAGGTGTACATGCATGTGCCATGGCAGATAGCAAGTGATATCACAGCTACAAAATTAATGGAAAAGTTATAGTTAGTCTGAAAAATGGAAACCAAGCACTTTCTGAGTAGGCAGGGAAAAGGTAATTGGCAATTTTAAAGACTAGGAAATCTCTGTTAATTGAACAAGAATTAAATGAAAAGGCCATTAGTCAAAATGTGCCTGTTTAAGAGCCCCTTTTCTGACCCTAGGCCAAGATAGACAGAGAATGTCATCATTACAGTTTGATAAAAACTACTGAAGAAACCAAGTCAGCAAATCAAAGTTTTGGACATATAAAGATGAGATCGCTCCAAACACATCAAGATTGAGCAAGAGCTAACTTGGGTCCTGTCCTGCAACTCATAAATCCAGTCAAAATTTGTTAGTGGTGTTTCCAGGGCATATTATAGATAGTGTTTGCTGTGTAATGTTAGGCTTAGCCAGTTGAATGGTTGTCACTTTCCAATACACCCATTTGTAAAGACATCACAGCCTTGGGTCTGGTGTTCCCTGTTGTCAAATCTTAGGGCGAGACTCTCCACAGCATTTGTCCCTCTGTCTCCTGCTGCTCGTGAAACCTGCTTCACTTTGGCCTGTGTTTTCTTCCAAAAAATATTCTGGCATGAGAAGAATAGTCCAACAAAAATTTGGGACGTAACTGAGTCCATCTCCTGTAAGAAAAGATGGAGCATGAGGGCAAGTAGCTTTCCCATTAAGTGATGCAATGTATATTACTTTGACCTTGCTGCTGATTTACACCAGTGTGACATAAGAATGACACCTCCCACCTCTTTTAATGTTAGTATTTCTGATTTGTTTGTCCTTTCAACTGTTAGGTAGGAATTTCTCCTCCCCACTGCTCAAAGCAAAGACAACAAGAACAAGACCCTCATTTCTGTATGAGAGAAGGGGAACAAAATCTCCTGCTTCTCTTTACAAAAACCTTAGACAAAACAGCACAGGAAATTGCTGTAGATCCAGATTGGGAGAAAACCAATTACTCTTGAATACATAGGATAGAATTTTTTCTAGTCTGAAAAATAAAGGTTAGATAAAATGGGAAAGTGAGCCTTGGCCCACTTGAAAAGCCTTATCCAGGAATTCAAAGGCTTTTAAAATTACTATTATATAAAAATCATGAACTCTCCACCAACATCTGTACATGAAAACTATCATTTGATCACTTTTTGTGTTCTTAATAAGACTCAAAATACCCAGATTAGGAAATATCAGTGCAGCAAGACATTCAAAACTGTAACAAACAAGGAAGAAAGAAGAGTAAACATTTCCCAGACACAAAGAAACCTGTGGAAAGGCACCAAGTATTCTCTGCAGATGTGTGTTCTTCCCACTTCCCATTGTTGATTTAAATCATTTCTGTGTACCTTTTACAAGATCAGTTCTAAATTCTCAAGAACCCAGAGCTGTAACTGAAGAACACAATGTAATGTGGCCAGTTCATTTGGGAACAATCTGTGATTTGGCCCTTATCTTCTACACCAGTAATGAATATCTAGTCTGTGCAAGAAGAGAGTCACAAGTCCCATATGACACCAACACTACGTAATGTCCATTCCTAATGAAAGTTCTTACATGTGGTCACTGGAAACCAGGTTCCTGAAGTACAGGGGTGTATGGAACAAACAAACAGTTTGTTCTTGCTACAGAACAAACAAAAAGTAGTAGCTTTCTGCTACTAATTTTTGTGTTTAATTTCCTTTTTTCCTCTACAGGGTACTACAACACCAGTGGCCTCCCAAAACCCAAGTATTTTGAAATCAGAAGTTCTCATATTAAATCTTCTCGCTCAATTCCTCCTCACAAATGTGCATTCATACAACACATCATCTAATGCAAGGAGATTTCTAGATCTAGTTGCAAGCAAATTTTTGCCAGCCTCATTCTGACACAACATCCCACACCACCACTATCTCAGACCCTACAAGCAATAGTCATGTCAGTACTGTAAGGCACCAACCACCCTCCACCCCATAGAGCTATGCTATATCTTTCAGATCCCGAGCCAGCTCATCTAATGGTGTTTCAGGAATGTCTACACTTCTTTACATTGGAGACAGGCACTGTCATGTCTCTGTTCTCACTTACAGCCATGACTGCCCACCTATGTAAACCTACTTGGGCATAATCGTCAGAAAATGGATCTAAGAACATGGAGAGGTATGACAGCAAGCCTCTCCCTATGCAATTCACATCTGTGTGGCAACAGATACATATATATTTCAGTTCAGCAAGTTAATATAAAGCTAATTTGCCCAATTTAATTTTCACTAAGCAAATATGAAGGGACACTGGAACACCTATACTGCTCCAGAGCTGGAGAAGCAGAGCAGTTAGAACCTTTAGCTGATACAGAGAGGTGCAAAAGCCAAAGTGAGATACAGGCAGCTCCTGTCCCAGCCCAGAGACGAATACACCCCAGGGTACACTCACTTAAGTTTTTATATCCCCCACGTCCTGCCAGGCTATGAAATGCATTTCCCACCAATGGCTTGAAAACTGTTTATATTCAACCAATAGGAAAACACAGCAGCATGGATTTGATAAAGAAAGCTTTGCTTTTTTCTGGAACTGGTTAAAAAGACAGGCTACAACTCAAAAAAATTTACGACTTCCAGCTCAGCTCCATATCAGTATACATATGAATAGTGAACTTGATTGAACTTTGACTTCTTGTATCTTCAGCGAAAGTCCAAATAAAAAATGATCACTGAGAATGGTCACTAAGACTGTTTTCTGGGGAGTTAGGTAACATGGCTATTCCTCTGGGATTTCAGAAAGGCTGACTGAAAACCACCATTTATGTAATTCCTTTCTTCAGAGCAAGCAATTCTCTAACTACTGACAAGCAAATCCAAGAACTCCCTGTTTCATGACCTAGGTGTCCACCTACATGAACATTATGCAGTTTGTTGTCTTTGCTTTCCAGGCTACATATGATCCTAGACTCACACAATACGCAGTACTTAATATTGCCCAAATGGCCTTAAATAAACCTTTCATTTTCAGTTGCCATTAATCCATGAAAGTAAAGAAGAGGCTGCCTGAACTAACACTTTCTCAGTTTGTTCTATCATGGACTGGTTTTTCTCAATGGAATTGTATACAAGTGGTAAAGATAGCTATGCCAGGAGACAAGGAGGGGAAAGGAAACAGGCCTTTTTCTCCTGAGGGCTTTTCCTCTTTCCTCATCGTTTTCTGCATGATATAGCTCCTCTTTTCATTGCCCAGCAGGGAATCCCAGAGGTCCAGAGGCAAATTTTCCCTTTGGTCTCAGAGCATTCATGATGGATTCTTGTTTTAAGACGAGGTTATTAGTTGTTTGCTCTTGAGTATTATATCATCACCATTACAGCAAAGCTGGTCTCATGCTAAATTTCGTTTATTCTTTGGCGCACACACAAGATATCTTGGGTTACACAGCTAACATCCCTTTATGTGCCAAAGTCAATGAAACCCTTTCCATTGGCTCCAGTGGTAGCAGATGAAAGGTTTCAAAGGTGCTGAAAAAATGATCTCTTTAGGGCTTAATTCTGTTTCCACTGGTAAAATTCCCTCTGACTTTGACAGGACTTGCTTTAAGTCCACTGATTTAAATAACTTTTTAGAAATCATGAAACTATTCAGCTATCATATAAGCTTCTGCTTGATAAGGAATGCTCATATACCTTGAAGTCTGTTTATACTGTACCTTGTTAATAGAAGTTATCACTTAAAAATGTCTTGGCTGTTATTAATATTTTCAGTACTTATACCATAGTTCATATAAGTTTCCGTAGAAATAACAGAAGATTCAATATTTAGAAGGGGTGTTCAGTTAGGAACAGTATCTAGTTCAATTTTTAAAATACCACAGTGTTTCCTCCTTCTTCTTAAATAATGGAACATTGCTAATCCTGATCAGAAATTTCACCAGTCAGGGCCTGTACCTATGTATCACTTTATACAGTCATCTTCAGCCCTATTATTATCTGTTTCACAGTTTGGGAAAGCATAACCTAGCCTTCTCTGAGTTTGCCTGTTTTGTTTTCTGTTGTTGTGCCTAAAGGATTATTTTGTCCCATTCCAAAATAGTTTGTGTTATCATGTGTTAACTTCAACAACTTCAAGAAACTACAACCAGAAAACTCTCAATGTTCAAAGAAGAAAAAAGGCACTTTTTATCTTATCTGTTCCACACATACTTTTAATTCTGAGTCTGACATCATTGCTGGCTAAACCTTCACAGCTGCTAGAGAACCAACAAGTTCACTACGGGAATGAGCTTCAAAAAATAAGCTACCTGTTATTTTCCAGAATTCTGACTGTAATGATTCCACTCTCCATTGCTTTGTCTTCTCTAGTAGCTCTTGAGGCACAGTGTATGAATTCCGACACAAATGATCAGGTTTAATTTGCAAAATTTCAGACTCAAACAAAGTTAAAACCAACCTAGCTGATTTCAAATGGTTTCAAACTTGCTCTGTATACCTGATAAAATTAACTAACCCTCCCTTCAGTTCTGGTCCCATCACCACCCTCTGGGACTGGAGACTCCAACATTTCAATACTTTAATTCACAGTTCACAACAGAAGAGATGAAAAATGTAAGTTTGCACAAATATTTCAACAGCTATTTTTAAGATATTCTACACATCTCTAAGTTTGCCACTTGCACCACAGATGATCTAGCTATGCCAGTTAATTAGATAGTCTAAATTTATTAACCACCTCATTTTTGCAGGCAATGTCAAGTATTGATGCTTGATACATGGGAAAAAGAGTTTTCATGGAGAAAGGGTTTGCAGTACCTTTGACTTCTCGAGGTTAGGAGAATGAGGTCATCAAGGGAAATCTGTGTCCTGTTATGCATAACAGAGCACTCCCATCTGCTTTCTCTGCTTTTGTACAGTATTCCTGTTCTGACACAGGTAATGTATATTGCAGGAGCCAACAGCCAAATATGCCTTGTGTGTTTACATCCCAGAGGATGTTTGGCCAAAATTTTCAAATGTGAGCACCTGCCATTACACACATCAAAAGAAGAAAAAAAAAAGGGTAAATCAGCTTTTGAACACCTCCTGAAGTTTGGGATCATCACAAGTGCCAGCAAGCAAACATGTTCCTTGGGGTGTGAGGCAACCCTGTGCTCTCATGCTGTCTTCTACCAAGAGCTAAGGCAAAGCAGAAACACTGGCACAAAGGCCTGCAAAGGCAGAACTAACAGCAGCCTCCAGGGCATTTGGGATAACACCACAGCAGAACAGCAGGTGTTCAGCTTTTCTTCTCCCACAAAAGCTCAGTTTCTGTCTTTATTGATTTTTTTTTCCTAAGTTAGTCATGCTTCATCTTGACTTTTTGTTTGTTTGTTTTGAGGAAAAACAAGGCAACAGCCTAGTCAGGGCTTCAAATACTGCCATTATGTGCCACAAGTAGGAAGGAACTGGTTAGTCGGTTGGAGTGGGAGCTGCCTGGGGAGAAGGAGAGGTGAGAGGGAATGCAGACAGGAGGGAGAACAAGGATGGTTGCCTCTGGACCCCTCAAGGCTATTACTTCTGCTCTCTCTAAGCACCATGACCTTCTCTGGGTATTAAATGGGGTTGTTTTGTCTTTCTTCGAGCTAGGATGATTCTTGCCACGTATTTGATATTAGAATTTCTCTCTAGTGGTTTGCAAGTATTTGATTCCCTAGGGCTTGTGATGCTGCATCCACTAATGATTCACACAATGGCATTAATGTCATTCATGGATGAAACCACATTTCCTTACCCTACAGGGTGAGGGCAAGATGGGAAGACTGTGGCTAACATTAGAAAGGGACTGGGTGGGAAAGAAAAATTGAAGTATTCAGGTCAAAAGACAGTGGGTGGCTAAATAAAAATCCATGATTTCTGATCATTCTGGAGGTAGGGTGAACAATAGAGATTTCACCCTCGAAGGCCTGAGGAACCAGCACTAAAAAAAAATAGACAATAAATGACCCCCCAAGTGAGCAATTTAAAACCATTCTCTTTGAAAACAGTTCTTGAAAACAAGTTGGCAGAACAGTTAGATCTCCCCACAGCAATGCATCATGAGATCACGCACAAGGAAACAGCAGAAGTATCAAAGCATGCTTTACTCAAGCATGCCCTTAGTTGCTCTGCTCTCTTAAGTCGGGCAGCCCAGACTAGTGCCTAATGGCAGAGGCGGCATGAGGAGCTGACTAAACATTGCCAGCTAAAAGGTGGCCTAAATCCTTCTTGCCTTTGAATGGGAAATGGGGCTCTTAAAGTATTTAAAATAATCATAGCCAACTGAAATTAGGAATTTAGATGTAATAGCTAATGTGCATGCATAATTTGAAAGGAACATGTCACACATTCATTTCCAGGGGAGCTTCCACCACTAAATAGCATAAAGAAGGTGAGAAATAACACAGGAATGTAGGAAACAGCAACTTGCAGGAGGACAGAGGGACTGAGACAGTTAATTGAGGCTGGCATGCAAAAACTTCTCTACCCAAAACACAAAAAAAGAGTTGAAACAAAAGCAAAAAGTGAGGGGAGTGGGGAGGCAGAAAAAAGGGTCCTTGTAGAAGTGCATCAGAATTATCTGCCTGTGGGGGAACGCTGAGAGCACCAGGACGATCAGCTAAGAAAATCATGGCAGATAAATTTCCAGCAGAAAGACCCATTCCAAGGTTGGGACAGAGCTAGGTGACTCAGAGGACCTTTCTAGCTTCAGAGTGGATGAGGGAAGATTTCCAGTTCCTTACAAGAGAAGAAACAACACTTGGATCAGATACCTGCCTAATAACCAAGGTGCACTTTCTGTAATCTTGAAATGTCCAGACTAAGAAAATGTACATTGTTCACTGGTTAACAGAACACAATGACTGTCAGAAAAGGGATTTGCATCTTGATTTGTGGATATAATTTATACACAGGAGAGTCTCAGCTCCAGCTTCAGTTTTGTGGGTGCCAATCCTACCATTTAAGGATTTGATCTCAGAGACAGCTACTCCTCCGAGCCACGCCACTGACGTCATTTCCCAGTGAAGTCCCCTTACACCCACAAATCAGGTGCTGAAATCCCTTTGTGGGATAGTAAAAATGCTGGCAAAACTAACTGCCAATGTAAAATTATTTCTGAAAATTAGAGGGACAGGTCAAAGCCCCTTTAAAAAAACAACTCTTGGTGGCTATGCAGAAAAGGATTATATTACGCTTAGCTAGTGCGTGGGTGTGGAGAACACAGGACAGAGACAGTCTTCCTTGGTACGCCCTCTCCACAGCCCCTTATGAGGCAGAATATATAGGCAACATTTCAACCTCAAATCCACAAACAGATCAGGATACGCTGGAGGAAAGAGAGACAGATTTCTTGTTTTTTAATAAAAGGTAGGATTAGGAGAAGACGTAGGTGGGGAAGGTGCAAAACAAGCAGGCAGGCAGTCCTTACTCAGCTTCTCTCTTATATTCATTGCTCTGAAAAGTGGACAAGCTTTAGGAAGAAATAAGACACATGGCTGTGGGTAAAGCGGGGGGAGGAATTAGAAACTGTAATTCAATCTAATATTTGAGGCTTGGCAAATGCACCTATGGGATTTCATGAAAACCCCCGAATCTTTTTCATTTTGGAGCAATTAACCAGATCCCAGCATCGCTGGCTCCAGTGAGCCGCTTAGCTCTCTGTTTTATTACCCATTTCCTTTCGCCCTCGCCAGCACTAGCTCCCATCCTCACACTTGGGAAAAAAAAAAAAAAGGCAGGGGGGAGGGAAAAACCCCACACACTGTTACAATGCCACAAAGGGGCCACCACAAACAAGTGCCAGCCAGTGCATTTCAGAGCAAACACAGAACACACATAAATGAGGCTCAGATTTGGATTAAAACACTGTTGTGTTCAGGCATTTATGTGTGGCATAATTAAAAACATCCAGCTGTAATTTAATAGTTCCCACCAAGTACAGACATAAAGTCTAGCGATTTTTTCCCTCTGCATATTTAACCCTTAGAGACAGAGGGAAGAGGAGGCAGGGGGCAGGGGGAGGGAGCAGGAAGCTGGGGAGAGACAGAGGTCTTTTGAACACGTTTTTTCCCCCTTCCTTTATGTTAGTCTAGTTTGCTTTCTACCTTCTCTGATCTTTGGCTTATACAAAGAGAAAGCAACTATCTTCTGGATGTCACAGAAACAGGAATCATGTTCAGATAGCATTTCTGTACTTCAACAGCAGTACGGCTGGGTATGGGGTCCTCAGTTTCCACAGGATAACATCTGTAGCTGGATACACTGATTCACAGTTTGTGAATATGCCAGATTTTTCAGGCTTAAAAATCAACTAGTAAAAAGACAAATTTCACCACCATTACTCACCCTGAGTACAGTCTTTCTATTCAGAGCAGCCCTTCTAAATCAAAGGCAGCAGTGACAGGACTAAGTACAGTGTTAGGACAGGAAGGATAAGCCAGCATTTGCAGCACTAGCTAAGCATCTGGGACACCAGGGCGGGTTCACGTCCCTGCTCTGCCACGTCGCTGACTTTCAGAAAGACATGGCTAGGGGCATATTTAAAATTATTCAGCTACCTGAGTGAGGGCCACCTGTACTGCTGGAAACCAGAAGGTTTTAAAATTTTTCATTTCTCCCCACGTCAATTCCCTATAGGCAGATTTGGAAAAATAACATTTTCCTCCATCCCAAAGCATGTTACAAAGAGAAATATATTAAAGATTGGGATATGCTGAAATACCACAGCAAGGAAGAAAACTAATAAAGAGAAGAAAATCTGCTTGGCCCTCTATTTCTAAATGCTGCAGTCTTTATTCAGGCAACTTTCATTACCTTGACTCAGCTGCACAGAGGGACTTTGCTTCAGCAAGGAATACAGAATTCCACACTTATTGTGGAAGAGTGAAAACTGAAGGAAATACTCTGCATAAATTCATAATCATGGTCAATTGTGTCCCAGTTTCCCAACAGTTATATATATAACAATAAGTCTAGGACCTTAAATCTATTAGTCTCCAGAGACAGAAGACTACTTATGCATATAAAAATTATAAGATTTCTATCTCTAGCAGTTCAGCTCTACCCTTGAAACATGTTCCTGCCCAAGAGAAGATATGTGCAAAAATACTGAGAGAGGAAATGGAAAGTACTTCCAGAGCAGCATTGTAAAACAGAGAAAATTGAGAAAGAAACCTCTTCTATCTATATAGTTTTGAATTTTAAGATCATTCATACCTTTCTTCATGTTTTTTTCTGTCATTTCTAGGTCAGTATCTACTGGCATGAAAACCTGCAGAAAGTATATGTTGTTCTTGCCATCTCGATGAAGAAGAGAAAGTATCCAACCTATCGACACAGGATAGATCAGAAATATGGTCTTGAAAGTCCTCATACCTAACTGCAAATAAGTAATCAAGAAGACTGCTGATGTTTACAGAATGGCTTATAATCAACATATGGAGAAAAGATCTGTGAAAGACAGCTTTTAAATATGTAAAATAATGAATGTGAACAAATTATGACCGGGGCATACGTATCTTGATTTTATTGTATGCCTGCCAATAAAAGATAATACATCAACTTTGTTCTGAACCATTTCTTCAGATGTACTACCAGGTGAGCAGCACCACTGTCAGTGTCAGCTACTGTCCTGCTGTGGGTGTAGCCAGCTAACCTCAGCTGTAGGTGGAAGGAAAGAAGTGCCCAGTGGCTGCAGCAGTAACTCTGGAGCTGTGAAATATAGGATCACAGGATGATACAATAATTCAGGTTGGAAGGGACCTCAGGAGGTACCATAAGCTGCTGTGAGGTAAGTCACTCAGGCATACCTAGCTTGTATATTAAAGTACCCAAATACTGACAGCTCTGACTGCTCTGGGCACCATTTGGCTGCAGTGCAGCACAGTGTGATGCAGACAAGGACAAGTTCTCACTGAGATCTGGTGGCAGGACAGCTCTGAGCCCCAGCGCATCCCTCAGAAATACAGGATTCTTCTTAGAAGGGTCAGTTAACCTGGTAAAACATGGCACTGATGGAAATGCATTGCTCCTGGATCCAGAGTCATTACTGCTATCTTTGTATTCCACACCTGCGGTGCCCATACATCCTCATCTCTCTGCACTTTCCCTTTCCAACAATAAAGTTTTCCAGAATGATCTAAGAAATAAATTTAACCTTCTGACAGCTTCCAGCCCTCCAAAAAGATGACTCCTGTAGGTGCCTAAGACAAAGAGATGTGTGGGAGGGGGTTAGGTAAATAAATTCCAAATGAGATCCCACAAACTGTGGCTCAGGACTACTGAAGCGTTGTTTTTGATTGCCACTTTATTACCTCCTTTATTGCCTCTCAAATAGATTGCAGAGAGCATGGCATGCCAAGACAGAAGAATGAGCCTCTCTGTCCTAGTAAAATCATGGGTTTCTTCCAACTAGAAATCTTAACCCTGATCTCTTTTTATATAAATAAAAGTCAGATCAGGTCTTGCACTGTAGCAGTTTCTTACAATGTCATTTTAAAAGTGCTCTGCTGCAAACCTCTCTGCAAATGAAAACAATCCGTCTTCCCAAGGCATCCTGCAGAGTGTATAACTTTTCAGACAAGGTGGGAGTGGGTGATGTTGAAATGAAGATGGAACAGGATGACACAGTACACCAGGACTTCATGAGGTCTGTTTTCTGAATACTGACCCTTACTAATGAGAAAAAAGCTGTTGTGCCTTAAGCATCATGAAATAGCAGAAAAAAAAAAAAAAAAAAAAAAAAAAAAAAAAAAAAAAAAAAAAAAAAAAAAAAAAAACAACTATACGACNAAAACAAACAAAAACCAGCTGATGATGGCTGCCAACAGCTTCTTTTATGTCTCTGTACCTCCACTCTAAGCACTCTAAGTGAGTGCTGGGCTTCAAGAGCACATGTAACATGAACTAATGACATGGAGGCAACCAACCAGCTCAGCAGCAAGTCTGCCAACCTTCTGCTTTTGGTGTTATGCTGTAAGTATCGAAGCAGTGTAGGACAGTAATGTTTTATGTTGCAAGATACTGCTGTCATAAAGTTTCCCAGGTAAAAAATACTTGAAAGGCACTAAAAGTGAGGGGAGTCACAGGATGAACACTTTTCATGCGTGACTGAGCCAGAGCTGATGATGAGGTTCTAGCAGATCCTAGTAAAAAAAATATTTTCTTAGTTTTAATAATGTGGGCAAACTGAAAAGTTGCTACCTTTTCCCTATAGCTATTCTTACTTTTCCCCCACCTTCACCATCCACCACCATTTTAATGCAATATATTGAACCAATATATAGTACCATAAAGGTGCCAAGAACATCACAAATTAAAAAAAAAAAAAAAAGAAAAAGAAAAAGAAAACAACCAAGCAAAACAAACATCATATCTGTTCTAAACATCTTATGTCACCCAGGCATCACTGTGATGAGAAGCATTTCTATCACACAAGCTGAACCAGTGAGCTCAGCTGCCCTAATCAGTATCAGGGCTTCAGTGTGTCACTCACTCACTGCCCCAGAAATCTTCATCATCACCAAAATGCAACCACTGCTAGACTGGAAGTCAGTGACTGACTCATGTCTTGCTGCACAGTGGTTACTATGGGACATAATTATAGAAAGGATTCTGCAACAAATCACTACTCTTAGGAAAAAGCACAGTGGTGTCTTTAATGTCCGCAGAGCAAATGGGCACTGGGAGTTGGGCCCTGCAAGGTTGACTAAGAACATTGGTAAGGCTGGGAGCTACACCATGAAGCTTCCTGGCACAGTGAGGGCAGAAGGTAGGAGAGTGAGTTGTGAGGAGTTGAATGCACACTTTGAGTGAGGCCCCCTGGCACAGCAATCCTGTAGGTAACAACCTTAATTCAGTCTCACTTGGAAGCCCCTTTCCCTTTGCCAAACTGGTAACAGTATAAATAGAACTCAGGGATTGAACCATTGTTTTTCTTGAGGCCATGTTTTAAGAAAAATAATAATCACTCTGTTTTTCTCCTGCGCTTTGCATGCTAGTCAGAATGCACTTTCCTGGGAAATGCATTATAATAACAGGCAATGTTTAGCATCACATTCGAAGTGAGCACATCCCAGTGATTAAAATCCAGGCAACAGAAATAAACACATCAGCAGGACATGCTGCACAGTACTGAATTGGGACTTCTTTGTTTTATGACTTTCTTGAATGTTAAATACTGTGTGAGAAAAACATTGTTCAAACTTAACCATCTGTATTTGGTTTCTTTTGAGTGCATTACAATCATGAGTAAACATTTAAGCCTAAAATCAGAAAACCTGCTTGTACTTGTGGGAGACTAATTTTGACAGCAAAAGGTGACTCTGTAGCAATAGAATTGTTTAATTTCTTTTTGTGAATTTATTAGAAACTTGCTGTTTTTAAGTGGGCCTAATCCATGTTAAAGTGGCAGTTATGTTAAGCTGAGAGAGAAACAATTTCCCTGTAAACAGTTTTCTAGATATCAATATCCCACGTCAAAGTGGGATGAAAGTTTTAAATTATTGCAATTTTCAAAGCTAAAGACCTGAGGCAAAGGAAAAAAGCCCTGGAGTTCAAGGTCAGCATTTTCCTTTGACAATTTCAAAACATATTTTTTCAATGCAACTTCTTAAATATACTAATAAGTTTAATTTTCAAAACAAAAAGTAATTTTGAATGAGAAAGCCATTCAGTTAGAAACTATCAAAACATTTTGACAGTTCCAAAATTTTATTTCCACAATAATTTTCAAGTCAAGATATTTGTGAAAGCCAACCCTTTCCCACAGTCTCAATTTCTGTGAATCAGCATGTTCTGTCTCTGAAGACTTTATTACCAGCAGGACACAAAGGCTCCCACCTCACAAGACCTCTTCTCCAAGAGCCTGTTGCTCTCCACCCTCCTGGGAGCTGCCACTGCAGCAAAAGTGCTGGGTTTGGCTTCTGCCCCTCACTGAGAGACAACATTCTGCTGCCAGCTGCAATGCTCAGCAGAAGTCTTATGTTTCTGCTGAAGTCTGTTATGTCTCCAGCAAATGACAGAAGATAACAGGAAGAATATAGGGTAAGAAAAGTACTGCACCTGCAAGGATCACCTCACATCTACTCCTTAAGTAAAGCTTCAGATCTGTACAAAGATCACTTGGAGAAGATGACTATGAAGAAGAAACTAGCCATTCCACCCACAGCTCCTTGAAATCTCACAGCCCCCTCTACAAATGTACAACAGTAGCCATCAGGATACATGGTGGTATCAGAATTATATTTTAACCAACCACAGTGGCAAGCACTGAAATGGTCTTGCTCATCATTTGTCCCTCCTCACTGAAAAATGCAAATCTGGCTTCCAACTCAGCCTCTGGGCCTCTCTGGCCATGCCCACGGTCACAGAACATTTGTTACCCCAGAAGCATCACCTAAAGTCTCCCCAGTCTTAGCCTCAGACCCCTTGGGAGTCCGGTTTACAACACCCAAGGGAGACCCTCATTATCCCAGTTCCCTGTTCCCCATACCAGAGTTTGCAGCTGCTATCACTGCTCTTGAGCTTTACTCATGGAAATTCCCAGCCCAGGCACAAGGGTGGAAAAAGCTGCCTCAATCCAGGGTAAGACTTACTGCTCCACTCATTAGGTTACTCTGGGACTAAACTAGCTGGTTTGATGTGTTAGCATCATTCTGCAGTCTTAGTAGGTTAACTGATTGAGGCCCTATACACCAAAAGGCATGCAGGAGATACAAGACAATTCCACGCCCAAATAGGATAAAATGAAAACTTGGTTTCTAAACTGTATGCAGAAAGACTGCCCACACCATCTCACTCCTCCTTTCTCTAGCATTGTCAGCATCAGGGGCTTTCTGTGCCTCTTGGATGATTAAAGCCATCCAACCTTTGGCCTCATGCCTTATAACTCCACCCAGGGCATGCTGTAATTCCCTAGAAATGCACTGTTTGTCATGTTTTATTATTTAATTACACTCTGGCTTTATTTTATTTGATACATGTCTTTTTCTTGACTAGCTGCATGTGAATTTTTATGCTCTTGAAGGCTAGACTGTGAGCACAGATGCCCTGCAAACCTTGCTGATACCGGAAGTGCTGTGCTCAGCACCTGTCCTCTTCCATTTGCTGGTCTTGCTCACAATCCCACTGGGAGAAGCAGAGCCCTATCAATTAGGACAGTGCCAGCAGAAAAGTCTACATTGTCCATGTCTCAGAGTGGACAATGTCATAACATCAAATTGTATGTCCCCAAACTCCCAATTCTGAGTTATCCTTTACAATATCTTGGTAACTCCTTAAAGAAGTGAGCAATGGAAGCAAATGAGCATTTATTTGAAGAATTATCAAGTAGGGACGTATTTTCTTCGTACATTTTTATTCCAAGGAGTGATATCAGCAAACACCAAAAAGAATGAATGAACATACCTAGGATACTGATCAGAAAAAGAAGAGGCAGAGGGAAAAGAAGAAAGGTGGGTGATTTGATCAGTCCTTTCCAGGTCTAGTCATGAATTTTGTGCTTTTTTAAAGTATTTGGTTCTTAGGATGGAGGAAAAGCAAATCAGATTCATGTAGCTTTATTTCTCAAGGCTTGGTCTAGCTAAGCACATGTAGAAATCTGTGGTAGTACTAGACAGACTGACAAGCTCTCCAGCTTGTTGAGAGAGAATAATTATCTCCATATCTTGATTCTCAAGGTCATTATTCACATGAATTCCCACGGAAGTTAGTTAAGCAAAAGTTTGAAGAATTTTCCCCAAAATCTGAAAATATCATATGGGTATTTGAAAAATATAATTAAAGTCGGATAGTATGCTCTAGAATCACTCTCATTCTTACTAGTCACACTGATCTTATTCCTGTCTTTTTTTTTCCCCCCTCTGGTTTAACAATTGCAAGAAATACAAGTCTTACCTAGCTGATAAATCCTTTCAAATAGGAAACTGCATATTTAGAAGTGCACAAGGAAGGAGAAATCTTATGTTCTTTTATTTTGCCCTTTCAGAGAAGGGAACTTGCCATTTGGAACCAGCAAAGTCTTTTTGTTGCCTGTTTCTGGGTCCCAGTTGATCAGTATTTCCCAAAACACAGCATTTCTGTTTGAGAGTTGCATGTAGAGTTCAATAATAACAGAATTCTTTGTGTTTTGGCAGAGCTTGTCTCAGTTTGGAAACTTTCTCCCTGAGTTTGATGTCACTTACAGCAGTCAATATGGCCATCCAAAAAAGTAATGCTAAGTAAATAGAGTTACTGCAACTTCTGCTAAGGCAACAGACTTCCTTACATGTTCCAAAATTTTTTGTGGTCCAGGCTTAACAAACAAGTGATGCAGATTTCATTATATCTACATGCATATATAGATATATACTTATTTATTTTAACTGAATGGATACTGTCAAGGATTAAATTTGTTTAAGAGTCAGATCAAGCTATTTTTTTTCACCATTTCTATCACAGTCTATAGAATCTATGCTAACATTAAGAAAATAGTAATTATAACAACCTAACCCTTTTGGCTAACTCAAATCCTTCTCAGTCTGAAATTGCCAAACTTCAACCAGAATACTTTTGTGAGTCAGCAGAAAGAGATGATGAAACAATAACTGACAGGGTGTCTCTCCTACGTTAATTGTTAGCTGCCCCAGGACACTGAAAATGACCACGCTGCTAATTATTTATTGCACAGGAAAGAGGGAAAGACAGGACTGTCCCTCTTCAAATCCCCAAAAACACAAGAGTGAGAAAGGAAAGCTAAGATAATAAAGTTAATAAAATTCTCGCTAATATGCATGACATTTTCACAACTATATGCTTCTGTTCCCTTCACAAGAAAACATTATTTCTGTTTTTCATATTGAATCTTCTTTATCTTTCAACCCTAATAAAAATTAACAATGAAAATTCTCTGACTTTAACAATTCACACATGACATATCATTTACTGCAAATTTTAGAGTTAGCTTGTAGCCTGTAACATAAAACATTATTAAACATCATTCCATATCATTACATGCCAAAAAACCTAGGGATGTCTGCATGCTCACTGGGCCATACTGATAGACACTGAAATGGGTCCATAAGGACTGTGGGCTGCTTACTAGACTATTTTCCCAACAGCCTGATGTTTCTTGGTAGTATGACAAATCAATCATGATTCTTCTTAAGTAGGAGCCTGTGAATTCTACAGCCACAAGGGCTTGGAGAAGCAACTTGCAATGTGACTTAAAAAAAGATATTTTTGAGGGGAAAAGTGTCATTCTTTGAGCCTGCTATTTTCAAATTGGTTTGGCTTCCTATGAAATCAGTCGATACTTAACTAGGTAGTAATACCTCCTACATCTATTTACTTGCCCTGATACAAAGAACAAGAAATCTATCCTATCCTATCTGTATTTAAGAAAAGTCAGGGGTGTTTTCTGTTATCTGTCCCCTTTCTATTTATTCCTAAAATTTACTTACGTTTTTGACTAGTTGTGAGCTAAAGTTTGCATAGACCTGCCTGCAACTATTTCAAGGTGCCTTCCCTGAACACTCAACTGCTAATGCGGAATCTAGTGAATATCATGCAGTCACAGATGGTTTTCCTCCCCAAATTGATTACTTTGCATTTATTACATCGAGTTTTGTCAGCCACTTTATTGTTCAGTCTGTAAGTGTTACTATCTTTTTTCTACCACCCTGTAAAGAACCTTCCTTCTTGAATAAGTCAACCGTGTTCTTCATCCTCTCATAAATACACCAATAGGCCCATGTATGCAGACTAACACTAGACCTTAGTGGAAAAATCCCTTTACTCTGCAAAGTTAAATTTTCATTTCTCACATCCTTCTCAGAAGGAAACTTCTCCACTTACTGAACTACATCATAATCTTATGAGAGGAATGGTGATGACATTGGAGCAGCACACAACATCCAACTGCCCTATGTTGACTCCTTCAGAAAAATTGATAGAATAGCAAAGCCTGGCTACAATACCACAAGAGCAATCTTTCATGATACATATCCCCATCCCTCCTCACCTATCTTTATTACTTAGCTTCTAAAAGTCTGCCTACCACAAAGCCAGACACTCTATACTGGCAACAAAACAGCCACTTTCCACCCTCAAACAGCTAGGACGCATGTTCCAGTTAACAATTTGGCAATTTAATGTTTGTGTCATTTAAACTACTCAGTAAGCAGTGCTTGTCTTTAGAATTTCATAAAAATTATGCTATACTTAGCCTTAATTTGCCTTAATTCTGCCTTAATTTGAATATATTTCCTTCCCTCTCCTCGTGAAAAAAGAGAAAGTTGTAGCAGTGTAAGCGCCTCCGTATTATCAGTACATTGCTATCATATTTCTTTCATATTCTACAGATACAGCAGTGCAGTTTAAACTTCTAATGTGTTTGAGATAAAAAAGTGAAATTATTTACTCTTCTTTCAAAATTTTCTTCAAAATCTTTTTGGTGTACCTTACTCTGTTTTGACATGTATCTTGTGAAAGTTAATTCTCTTCGTGTGTAACTTTTTTGTAATTAACTTCCTCATATTTGTCTTTTTATTTCTTCTATTATTTTTTAACCTGTTTAGTAGCTAATTTTTAGAGAGAAAAAGCACAAAAAGACCCTAAACCCACCCCTTATACTTCACAGCACTTCAAGAAATTCAATATTTTTGCTCTTTTGTTTTTCTTTCAGAGAGGTTTCCTCAGTTTGTGTAACACCTCTGTGGCTCTTTCACTTCCACAAGAATGCTGAGCTTTAGTATACGGCAATCACTACTGCACTGACTCTTTGTTGCCTTCTGAGCCATGTCTGGCACAGGAACTCGGGCATAAAATGCAAGCTGTTTCTCTTCTTGTTTGTTCTGCAGTCATTTACTCTAAAATTTAATTCATGGTGTAACAACAACAAAAAAAAAAAGTTCTGTTTTATACACCCATATGATGTTTACATTCCCTATAAAGAAACAAAATTTTTCATTATTACTGTGATTTTTTACTCTCTCTTATCATGTCATATACATTTTTAGTTGTCCAATCGAGTGATCAATATCCTAACCACACCACTGTCATAGTCCTTCTAATTGGAATTCAAACCGCAGGCACATTCTGGTACAGTTAATTAATTTGGTTTTTTGAACATGAATTTCAATGTATCAAGCCATTTATCCACCTGCAAAGCTATTCTGTCACTCCTGTATGTTTTCTATTCTAATATTATAGCTACTTTTGTTTCTTCTGTTGATATACATATATGAATTTAATTTCTGAGCTTCAAAGTGTGCCTCACACCAACAGGATGCCTCCAGAGGGCTGAATAAATTTAGGGCACTTCATTGTAGCTGATGAGGACCAATGTACCAGCTCTGCCTACACTCCACAAAAGTGAGAGAGGTCAGGTCTAGTCCTGCAGTCATCACAATAGTACCACCTAGGATGGTGCTAGGTCCTTCCCATCTGGAAGGGAAGACAATTACACTAACAAAATCCCACACTAACATCACTGCCATCATTCAGGAGATCCATTATTCCTGCTTCCTGAACAGACAGTGCAAGAGAGGAAGTCTTTGATTTCTGGACAGAAAAGCCTGAGGTCAGGTCCTGGAAAATGTAAAGAAAAAAGAGAGAAGGATCTTTACTCTCCTACCCTACAACCTAGGTAAAGTCTCTCAACATAGCTAACTAGCACATTTTCATGGCTAGACTTCGCG
>VXAU01005407.1:0-16996 GCA_013399695.1 Formicarius rufipectus
AGAACCCTAAGGATTCTTCAGAAAACTGCAGAATGCTGTTTTTACTATGTTGCCAAAGCACTTTGGGAGAGGGATCTGTGGGATGATCTTCAAGTTTAGTTTGGATGTTTATCTGGAAGCTGTCTCTCACTGCAGCTGTTTGAAGANCTGTTTGAAGACTATTGACTTTGAGCCACCTCCTTGGAATGCCACACCACTTATGTTTGGGCTTAAAGTGGAGGTTAAGTTTGCAATGCACAAGTTGGTGGTCTCTTTGGAATTCTGCACTGGGCATCACTTGGGTATGACAGACATCAGGAATATTTCTTTGTTACACTAAGACATAGTCAATGAGGTGCCAGAGCTTGGCTCGAGGATGCATCCAGGTTATCTTCAGGCTGTCTTTCTGCTGAGAGATAGTGTTGGTGATGCTTAGCTGTTGTTCTGCACAAAACTCTAGCAGGAGGCGTCCGTTGTCATTACAGTTTCCAACGCCATGCTTGCCTTCAACTCCTTTCCAGGCTTCAGAGTTCTTTCCTACTCTGGCATTGAAGTCACCAAGGATTATGATTTTATCATCTGCAGGAACCTTTTGGGTAAGGTGGTGCAGGTTGGTGTAGAATTTGTCTTCTTCCACAGGGTCAGCTTGGAGAGTTGGGGCACATGCACTGAAGAGGACAACGTATTGTTTGTTGTGTAGTGGGAGGCGTAGGGGACAATGCAGTTGGAATGACCTGTCAGCAAGTTTTCAAGTTTAGAGTCTATGGAGTTTCTAACCATGAAACCAACTCCTGAAAGGTGACTTTCAGTTTTGGGCCTGACCAATAGAGTGTGTATTTGGCACCATGTTCTTTACAGCTTCCTACCTTGTGGAGACAAAATTCATTGAGAGCAGCATTGTCGATGCTGAGTCGTGCCAGTTCATGGGCAATTAGAGCAGAACGATGCTCAGGACGTCCACTATCCACAGTATCATGCATGGTTCTGATGTTCCAACATGCCGGTGTCATTTTGAATACACCTTTGGAGGTAGGTGTTTGCCTTTGTCTCTTTGTTGTGGTTTGACCGCATTGGAAGATGCCCGATGGCCGCGGTTCTCCAACGGGGTGAAGATGAGCTTTGGTTAGGCCACCTTTTCTAGGCCCCTCTCCATGTGGAGCAAGCAGTGCTCTCCTTGAAAAGGGCTGCTTGGTCATTCAGGATGCTGCCAAACAAGACTGTCATCTCTGGGGTCAGTCTTGAGTGACTAATGTCCTGAACCGCCTGCATGCAAGGTTGGGTCTGCCGCTCCCAGTGCTCCATAACACCTGCCGTTTTGTCTCTTGCCTGTCACTGCAGGGCTTTGCAAATATGGGTGAATCCCTCAAGCCTGCACTGTGAATTTTTTAGGTGACGTGCAGTGTGCGCAGAACTGACCTCACCCTTTACTCCTGAGGTTCATCAGCCAGGGCCTAGCAAGCTTGGATGGTGACAGCGAGGTCCTCAGGATATAGGTTTGGTTAGAGTATCCTTATCTTAGATGGATGGCCTGACAGGGCTAAGAGAGCTCCATCTGCCCAAGTTTGGAGTTAGAGTTGTCCTTCTCCTAGGATGGTTGCCGAGCAGCTGATGAGCCCATCCTGCCCGAGGACACACTTTGTCTGACCCTGCAGTTGAGACCTGACCAGCATAGGAGACCCTACCGAAGGTATAAACCACCACCAGCATAGCTCACAACCTCATAAGGGCACACATACTTCTCCCCCACAACAAGGGGGTGTCCGTGGAGAGGAAAGGTTTTATACTGAGACTGAAGAATATATGATTTTCACAGCTAAACATTAAAATCAAGTCATTTACTGAAAGGTACACTAGTCTATTTAATAATGATGTCTGTCTACCATCATATATTTCTGCCAGGGCTGCAGGACTGGCTTATCTAAGTGGCACATAGTCTGCAGGAAAGGAGAAGATATACTCTAAAAGAGCGCACAGGTTGTGTTTTAAGCATAGCTCCTGAAGGGTTTCAGAGAAAAAGTCACCACAGTTATAGAAACTTCTAAGCAAAGAATGTAATCCATGTTCTACTTGCAACTTGGCTCCTAAGGAATGAGTCCTTCAAACAACATGTCCATTAGGCATTCAACCCTAAGGACAACAGCCTGCTTGCTTTCTTTTGGACACAAAGACTACTGCCTAATTAAAACAGGGTGTATGAAATGAAGTTTCCTTCAATTGCTAGAGAGTTTGGCAAGTTTTTGTTTTGTTTTGTTTTGTCTTTTCTCCCCCTCCACTGTTCTCCATTTAAATTCAGATGTTTTGTTTCTGGACACAAAAATCCTCAAGGAAATTTATTTGAAATATATGATAGGTTTCTTTGTTGTTGCTGGCTCTGAAGCCTCATTCTTGCCTACCTAACTTGATGAGGCCATGACTAAGTAGCACATTAGGAAAACAGCTATCTGTCTTAGAAAGAATCAAAAACTCTCTGAGTTGTTTTTAATTATTTTTAACATGATTAATAGATCTTACTCAAATTCAAATTTACCTAAATATATAATATCAGAAGAGGAAGTTATCCACAGCTTTTTAAGAAATTAATTTAAATTAAACAGCCCACAAACAACACAGCTTTGTCTTTAATAGAACTAGCTGGAAATACAGCTTTATACAACCTGCTGTTTATATGGTGGTTTAAAAGCCTGATTATAACAATCAGCATTTGGCATTTTTGAAGGACATTTAATAAAGCCAAAAAATACGTGATTATATTGACGGCAAAGTGACACTGACTGCTTGAAAAAGTGAAGCTGTAAAATGTGTTAATCCGCATTTCCGTTTGAGCATGAAAATCCAACAACTTTCATTTCCTTACCATTCCTTAAAAAAAGGCAAGAGGATGAGAAATCACTTTAATGATACTGTTATGAAGTGAAAAACAAATGATGGAGCTGTAGCTATGATTACCATTGTGACTATGCTTTGGTGTTGCACAGCTGATAATATCCTGGCCTTCTGTGGCTTGTGCTATTGCCCGAGTTCAATTTCCTTCAGATAATGTATTTGGGTCCATAATATGCCTCTCTGGTGAAACCAATAACTGAATCCAGTGGTAATTCCTCAGGGTCTTATAATTTATGGCAATTGTCTGTTCCCACGACTTTTCTCAGTAATTTGTTCCAATGATTAATAGTCCTACTGTTAAAGATAAATAATTGTGCCTTACTTCTAATTTAAATGAGCCTGACCTCAGCATGCAGCCATTTGAGGTTCTTAGATATTTCCTCCTCTAGAGGAAAGAGGTGCTTTGTACCTGGTAGTATCATTCCCCTACATACATACAGAATATTCTCCTCCTTCTCTCTGATAGATTGAAATCTCTAAGTCACTTTTTGTAAGACTGCATCTTAAGCCATGACTCTCTTTGTGGCGCTTTTCTCCATTTCTCACAAATCTGCATCTCTGTGTTGAAAGTACGGACACCAAATGTGCATGCAGTTATCAGTATTGGTTATACTAACAAAATCATATTTTTTCCACCTAGCTGTGACCCTGTTGGTTTGTCATAGCACTACACAAAGAACTATTGATGACTGCTGATATATATTCCCCAAAAGTCTGTTTTTTGCTTCTGTACTGCTTCCGAAGGCATGCATTTATTCACATCTGTCTGCACACAGTAAGCCCTATTATCTATACTATCTCTAAACCATCAGGAGGAAAAAAAGTAGAAATCAAATTAAAATTTAAATCTCAAATCAAGTACAAAAGTTTACCAACTATAACATTATAAACTTATACAGTGAACTATCTTGCCTTTGCAGATTGTCTGACTTCACAGCTCAAAATTTCTATTGCATTTTGTAATCAAAGGATGTGAAAAAATTAAAGGTAAATACAAAAGGTTAAAGAGCAGTAAACTTTACCTGCAAACATATACTAATTCGCTTTGCTAGCCACCCAAAATGAAGACTATGTATAAACACATTTTTCTGAATTAAAATATGACAATTATGTCATATTACCAACTGCAAAGAAAAGAATAACAAAACCAGAAAAAAATGTCAATACAGCGGGAAAGAGAGTTACACCTTTTCTCCATGGAAACACCATGAAAAACCAAAAAATAGTCATGCTTGACTGCAAAAAACAATAATACAGTATTTTCTTAAAGACCAGTGTCTTGCTGAAAGTCACCGAAGATTCCCCAAGGAGAACTTGAATTAGAGTCAGAGGCCAAACACAAAAACATTTCTCTGAACCCTAATCCTCTTGCCCATTTAAAATGCTCCTGCAGCTCTTGGTCAGAAAAAGACAACACTGATGGTTGCACTGTCAGTGTTACTTGTTTTTCTTTAGTGTTTTCAACACCAAATAACTCAAATGTCTGAACTAGTATCAACACAACTAAAATCAAATCAGATAACCTTCTCCTTCTTTCACTCAACGTAATTTTTTCCCCTTTCCAAAATCCTATCTTCTAGCATTATCAACATAACTGTTTAAAAGACAAAAAGGCATTAGAAATTTAAGTGTTATTTCTGTGTGTTTCTACAGAAGCTGGTTGCTCTTCAACTGTCCTTCCAAGATGCTCCTCTACAGACACGGATTTAGGTACAATAATGAGCTCTGTGTCTATTCAGACTTAGGCTGAGCCTGAAAGCACAGCACAGTACCCCTTCAGAACCAGTCAAATTTGTTCATAAATTAGCTCTAAAGAAAAATTTAAGCAGCAATAAGAGCAAAGCAAAAATTTATATGTCATCTGAATAAAACTAAAAAAGTCTTCATTCAGCAAACCGTTTAGCCAGAATCTTTGACTGTCACAGAACAAGAACTCCTTGGGGGTCTCTCTTGACATGTCTGACAGCTCACTAGGGTTTCCAGCAGACTCCATGCACTTAATGTCTCTTTGCTTTCTCCACAAACACTCCTCTTTCCCCTGTCACACATGGCTCCCTTTGACCCTTAAACTCCAAAATTATCTATTTTAAAGGCTCAGGTATATTGGATTCTCCTGCCACAGTTGAAAAAAAAAAAAAAAAAAACAAAAAAAAAACCCCAAAAACAATTTTCCTGCTCTTTATTTAATCCAACAATGTAATCAGCAATTCCAAATACATCAACTCTAGGTACTTGATTCCCACCCCCCAGCAAAAATCTAAGGTGTTTTGCATTTTATTATTTGCGAACAAGAAATACAAAACTGAGGCGCTCACTGTGAACATAAAAATGTCACAAAATGTGTTTATAGTCTTTACAACAACCAGAAAAGCATTTTAAAAACCAAGATTAACCTGATTAACTCTCTCTCCACCAGTGCCAGGACCTCTCCTACCTGCTCCTTTTCTGGGCTTTGACCTGAATGCAGCATCTCTGACGAGCTCAGGTTTTGTGTGGGCAAAAGCAGGTGGGACACAACACTACCAAGTATGACTGGGATGTCAGCCTCCCATTCTCCTCTGCCCACCTCTCTTCAACATCAACACGAGTCATGCTAACAGAGAGGTTCAGACAGTCTTGGGCCTATGCTGCGTGAAGGAATGGATTGCCTCCTCATACATTTTTCTCCAGTCTTGCAATTGAATACTATAAATCAATAAACAAGCTGTTAAATTGATTTTTTTCCCAGGCCAAGACATTAGATGCTGAATTAACTGAGCCTTAAATAAAACAGAACTCCAGTAAAGGAAATTTCACAGTCTGAATTGAATTAACACACTCAGAAAGCTCCCTGAATTTTCACCCTCTTCCACTTTACAGTAGGAGCTGAAGTCCAGGAAAATCAAGACAAAACTTGTTATAACAGCAAACTGTAAACTTTCCAAACACCTCAGGGAAAATCCTGTAAGTTATGGTTATGGCTATTGATAACACAGTAAACTACTATTTTAAATGATTCCTTGTACTTAAGTATTCCCTCCCACCTTAGAACTTAATTATTTGATATATTGATAAACAACTAACCTTTAAAGAAGCTTTAAAAATTCTTGTGTAGATAATCAGTATATTGAAGAATTATTATCACATTTATAATTATCACATCTTAGGTGAGGTATGTATTTCCATCTGTATCTTTCAGCTATTTAACAGATGTCTCCGGTCACAATTATCAAATGTACTCAAGAGCCTCCTCCAATACACTTTTGTACGCCACTGGCAATATCAGTCCCCAGTTTTGTGTACAAATATTACACAGTTTGTCTCCTTCTCAGCTGTGTCATACACAGAGCAAGTCAGCAAATAAGGAAAACATCAGAATTACTTTTCCTCTCCTCAAACAAACAGACCAAAATAATAGTTTGCAAAATAGTGTAAAAAGAATTAAAGATTTTTTCAAAAATGCAAGTAAGGTTAGAAGTTTTCTAATAGCAACAATGCACAGCACAGACGTAGCAATCTATATTGAATAATTGTTACAGAAAATTAATTACTTCCTTGTAATAGTGCCAGAACTAATAAACCACTGTTAAAACCTTGATATAGTATTTTGAAACTTGATGTGTTTTGCTAGGTAGTCTCTGAATACCAGCGAAATAAGCCCAAACAAGTAAAAGGCTGAATGCTATTTTCTATTGCAAGGAATCTCTACCTAAGCTGTTTTATTTTATAATAATTGAAAACTACAATCCATACGTGAAAAATACTCCAGTTTAGGATACATAGAACTCAAAATTAGCTTCCTAACCCTGCAAACGGGTTCAGCAGACTGACTCAATTCTAAAACTGTGGGAAACAACTGTGCTTAGCACTGAAATACACAGGACTCCAAGTAGTTTAAACTAAGATTTAAGTGGTTAGGTCTGCTATGTACCCACTGCATAATGAATCAGCTGCCCTCTCAGTTTATTATCACTTGTGATAATAAATGAATTAAAAAAGCAATCCAAATATTTATTTTCATACTGTCCTAACAAAACAGAAAAAAGGAGGGTTTTTTCTGGACTTTGAAATGCTCGTAGTGTATTTTGTTTAAAATGAATTTCTTCAATTTTTCATTTTATTTCACATTGTCCTACACTTTCAGGCTTTGCAGTACATAACAAACAATTCTTTCCTTTCCCTCAGACATATGGGATCATGACCGCACCACTGTGTTATTTTCTAGTACATGACACTTCTGTAAGAAAATAGCAAACTCTCAACAATCCTGCTTGTCTCCAATTCACAACTGGTAAGTCAAGCAGCATTTTCCAAAACTGTTTTAAGATCTAATTCTCTATTCTCAGGACAGACATTCCATTTTGAAGTATGTCATGTTATAAAACTATGTCAGTCTAGAACATCATTTTTCTGAAAAGGATACATTTCCGTGCTCTTCAGTCAAAATAAAAATTTGGAAAAAAAATTTGAATGTTGTAAAAGAAAGAAATTATTATATAATCTGGTCACACTTTCAGAGACTTCAAAACTGTCAAAAATACACAATCAGAGATGGAAGAGATGAAACATCTGCTGTGGCAATAGAGTGACTCAAAATGATTGAGCCAGCAAGAGCAAAATACCCACAAAGTGGAAAAAAAATAAACCCCTTGCATTCCTTTAGCACAGCATTTCTTTTGCATTTGGTATTTACTTCCCAGCTACTCCATGTGAACTATTATTAAATAAAAGCCTTCACATTTGATATGCCATGAAACTGCTACATTTACTCTTTGATAATCTTGACAGCTATTGTTGACCTTTTGTCATTTGCTGTGATTATGCATAACAAGAACAATGCATGTGACATTTTTACTACAGGAAAACTTACGAAAGAGATAAACATTCTAATGATGAGGAATATTTCATTGTGGTCCAAGTCCAAATATTTGAGCACTGATTGAAACAGACATGACTATGGTCATGCTACCCCATGCCATGCTCAGCACAGGCAGCAGCGACCATTGCTGGAGCACTACACACCACCCCGGGCCCTCCCAACTCTTAGGAGCACCATAGCAGGCTTTTAAACAGCACAGAGCTATGCAACCTGTGCTTCAGCACTCAGCTAGTAGTGCTTACAAGCATCAAAGTGTCCCTTGTAAGTCTTTATCTGAGAGAAGTTCCCAGACTCATTTCCCTCCCCTCTTCAACATCGTTTCTGTTCCCTCTCCCCTATCATGCATCTTCTGGCACCCTGAAGAGGATGATGGCTGTGTTCCCTGACAAAACAGATGAAAATCACGATCAGCATCAATGCAGGAACCATCACTGCATATAAATAAGACTTTCAATATGGACATAATAAGTGTGATCTTGTAATCCAGGATTTAAGCTGTTTAAATTCTTTAATTAAAGTCGCAGTCTTTGATTGCTAAACAGAAATAAACTAGGCTGCGAAGAAAACTGCCTTAATCAAAATACTGCAATGCTGAATTGACAGGTTTTGATAGTTCTAGATACCAATTATCAAGAAAGGTGAAAACAAGTTGAGCCTTTCCTCTTGATTGTATACCTTATCCCCTCCATCTATGGAAATGGTAAAATTTTATTCATGTCCTGTTTATCTGCCAATGAAACATATTTAATTTTCCATGGATTCTTTCAGTTCTTTTTGTTTAAATCAAGGTTTAAATGTAAGGCATAAACCAAAGAATTTCAAAAATTAAAATTTATTGCATCTGTGTCTTGTATATGCAAAACATATTTGCATCTTTGGCAAACCTTATTACGTAAAACTTACAGTGAATAATCACTTTTTGGTTGTATTAAAAAAAAAAAAAGAAAAAAAAGCAGTTACAAAATGAACATAAACTTACCATTTGATGTCTTTTATACATTTTTGCTCTTCTGGCCACAAGGCATCACAATCTGTACTACAATCTAATCCAAATGATATTCAACTTACTCTTCTAAGTAATTTGGGAAAAAAACCAAACCAAACCAACAAATAAAAAAGCAACACCAAAAAACAACAAAACCCCAACCCAAACAAAAAACTATACCAAGGAGATCTTCCTAACAGATGTCTCTTCCTCCCTGAATGCCTGATTGGATTTTGGATCTCTCAAACATCAAAGTGAATTTTAAACCCATTGTATCATTCAGTGGCTTTTTTCAGAAATCAAATTATGTAACACCTGCTCATCTCTTTCCCTCCACCTTCTTAGGGTTGGTATCAGACTGAGGAGCTGAACCACATGCAGAAGGAGAACAGTTAACCCCCTTGTATGTTCATAACCACAAGTCACTTTTTAGAGTACCTTCAGTGTTTAGATACTTCTTTTCACAATAAAGGGTAGTTAACACCTGTAAAGTAATTATATCTACCAAATGTGTTGGACTGAATTGTGAATATATAATTGTTCCTACCATCTGTTAATTTTAATAGTTGAACCACTTATTTAATCACGTACATTTACTTGACATCTACAAACTTTTTAATAGCTTTCACAAATGTTATCCTGGTGCTCAGGCAGAACTAAGGCACAATTCATGCGTTCCACAACAAAATTACACCATTATACAAAAGGCTAAATGTTGCAGCAGCTCAAAGAGATGAGAAGGCAGTAGTGCCAGGCATCTCACCAGCCTGTCTGTGCTGGCTAACAGCCTCAGGGACCCATGCAGGGCTACTGGGGAAGGCAGGAGCATTGCAAGGACAGCTGGAGTGAAGATCCAGGGGAGAAGGGTGGAAGACAGTGGGTCAGGATGCGGAGGGAGTGACAGCACAACCTGATTTACTAAGAAAGCTGCCCAAGTATGCCTCAAGTTAATAAATGCTGCTTCTGAACATCTAAAGATAAGGAACCCATACTACCCACATCACGGCTTTGGCACTGAGCTTGCAATGTTCCCTCTAGTCCTTCCTAAAGCACCTATATCCAACTGAAGTTGCTTTAAACCACCACAGAACTTCAGTCAAAATTGAATTTTGCTGTTTTCCAAGGATAAGAAGACATACAATTTGTGTTGCCCTTGCTGTAGTGTTGGAGGGGGTGTTTAGAGGCCATTTCTCATGAGAACCTCTCCCACACCTCAGAGCTTGTCCCCTTAGTCCTCCTAGAGCTTACTGACTTGACATGTGCCCCCTGGACCAAACTAGCACCATCCTGCCTCCCTCTGACTCCCAGCGGTACTAAAAGCATGAGCAAGGAAGGAGAAAGGAAAAGTAGACCATGACCTGTCTCCCTCATTCCAGGAGGGAGAAAGGACAAGATGTTTCCCTCATTAACACCCCCAAACTCTCAGCCTTGGATGGTAGCTGAAACAGTGGCGGGGCAGTAAGTCCATAACCACACCAGGTCTGCACACGTTTTACCCAGCTTCCCACTCTGCCTGCACCTGCAGCCACCTGGTGGCTAGTAAGCACTGTGGAGCTACAGTTAGTGTAGGAAAAGCGAAATATGGAAAATAAAACCACTTACTAGAACATGTAACATGATTTTCCTGGAAAGTGCTTTAATAACAGAGATGGGATAAAATGGTGTTGTTGTCCATGCAATTTTTGGAGATCAGCACCCTAAAGTACTCTGAAATTTTGGATGCAAATTTCAGTGTCTCCAAGAATATCCCTCTGAGTTTCTGTTGCAAATACAGAGGCATTAAAATGCAAAACAAAGCACTGCTGTTAACACAGCATTGTAAGAAAGTAAGTTCACAGGTCTAAAAAGAAGAAAAAGAATAGTTACATCAGGTTCTTACCATTTGCACATTTGAATGGTTATATTAACAGCCAATATTTTCATGCATATGGACATACCCACATTTCTTGCTATCAAAGCAAATAATCATGAACTTTAATTAAGGAAAATTGACTTTTTAAAAACAAAACCCCTTTGTATCAGTATATCTTTAAAAGTAAGGTAAGAAGGATGCATAAAAATTCATATATGATAGTGGATAGATGATAGTGGATGGCTATCATCTCACAGAAATCAATTTATAACCTGGTACAATAAAGTGAGTCCCATCGTATCTCTCCATCTTCACAGCTGGTTATATTCCACACTGCTCAAAACTGCTGACCTTTCCTAAAGCTGCCTAAAAATTTCCTCTGCTGCGTGAACATTAATCCAGAACTCACAGTTGAACTCTGTTGGTGATCAAGTTCAAATAGCTGTGACAATATTTCCAGCCCAGTGTGGTGGTGGCAGGATAGCAGCTGCACAGGCACAGGGAATATAACCTGGTTGGCTGCAAAAGTCTGGGAAACACTGGTACAAGTACAACTCAAGGTCATCTCTACCCTACAGGAGAGCAACGCTGTCTAACAGGGAAATAATGGTATTTTTGATGTGACAAATGCAAATACAGCTCAGAAAAATCAGCAGCAGCCTTCTGCTGGACACAAGTCAAGATGTTCTTATAATAATATAAAAATAGGGGTTTTTTTCTAACCATTCAATTTAAAGCACAAAGAAATGAATCCAGAGAAATTTATTCTCTAATTTGCAGCTACTTCACATATCTGCTGGTTGATGAATTACATCTATTGAATCCTCTAAAGAGAGTGAGTTATTTTACTGTCCTTAATACCCAGAAATGGGCTACAAAACCCAGAACCTTGCTTAGATCAGGACTATAAGTGCACTTTTTTTGCTTGGAAAGGCAAAAGGCACACGGTGCCTCCTTCAGTGCTAGTGAACATTCTGTATTTGTCAAGCTGTCCTGACTTCTCCTGGGAAGCAGCTGCAATACACCATTATGCTTTCCAGGTAGAAATGCAACATGTGAGGCTAGAGCCAAGGGTCAGTTGAAATACACATCCATCCCTGCTCCAGAAGGAGCAAAAAGGACTGAAAAAGGCAGGATGGAGGATGTTGTCTTTGAAAAAAGTCAACAAAAAGCTACCAGTGGTTCCATCAGGGTGTTAGGGGGATTGATGGCTGTATAGGGGCTAAAAGCAGTGGGGAACTCCTGGGGAAGGCTGGGCAAAACCTCACACCTTGGGTCCCTAGATACACAGATGCTATCTTTTTGCACACTCCACATAGATCTCAGATACCTTCAAAAACTTCTTTAGATATAGAAATGATGCCTCTATAGAAAACAAGAGAAAATTAAGAATGCTTTATTTGAGTTAATTATGATTAACTTAAATGTTGCAATTAATAAAGAGGTAACTAAAAACATATTCAAGGAATGTGTGAAACAAAGCCCTAGACCATAGTTGTCTCTCCCATTGCTCAAAGGTTCTCTACGGAAAGACAACTTGCTGAAACATCAAACTTTCTCTAGAGAAATAAGAAATAAATTGCAGTCACACACTGACTTTTTCCAGCAAGGATTAGAAAAATTAAGTGGATTTCATCAGGTATCACAAATATACCACAAAGTGCTATGGGCTCAAGTTTTAACATTTTAGTTATGGCTGCATTGATCTTACCATCTTTGTTGATACTAGTTTTCCCTTTTTCTCAATCAAGTATCACTTTAAAAGCATGTGATAATATTTGGTGAAGACAAGCACTGTTGGGCACTCTGCCAAGGACTGTGACTGCTCAGCAGCAGCTGAGAAAGAGGAAGAGGCAATGGTCTGAACACTGATTCAGAAGGAGAAAAAAGAAAACTAGTCTGAAACTGGAGATTCAGGGAAGACATTGGCAAAAATCAGCGTAGAGCCAAAGAATCTATTTAAACACACTGACAATACACACCAGCAGCTCAAGTAAAAGCATGCAAGTTTTCATTACCAATCACTGTAAGAATTTTTCATATTGTTATAGACAATAAAACTGCAAATTAATTCAGGCAAAGTTATTGAGCTTAGAATTGAACTACATTCTCTGCTTAGAGATCTTCATAATTAATAGCTGAATTTGATGCTAAACTGCTTATTGCCTATTATTTACTTCCATATGCCAAAGAAGATAACTATGCATTATTTTCACATTTGCCAGTCACACAGGCACACAACTTACCACATCAACAGTGTATTAAACACATAGAGCAAAATTATTAATTTTCTTCAAGAACTCCTTTTTCCCTAGCAGAGGCCTCCCTCGCCCTTCACATAGGCTGAGTTGTGCCTCTTACTCAGCCTGAAAAGGTACACACACAGTCCAAGGACTGTTCAGCAGACAGAGCCGTTCATTCTCATCATGGGCCCATCTACTGTGAAGTTTGCTTATTTTTTTTTTCAGGTGTACCACTGGGTCTAATAAATTTTATAATTTTCCTCCATACAGCTACCTTCCTATATCATTGGCTCTCTCAAATACAGCAGTACTATTATTCCTAAATATTTTGCAGAGTAAAGTTACCACTGAATCTAGTTGTAGCTGAAAAAAAAAGAGCAGTTCTGTGAAGTTGTTCCCCAGGTTCCCAGTGCATAGACTCAGACGTAATTCTATGAAATGCCACTTGCGAAAGACCTGTTTTAATTAGACCTACCTAGAATCCCTCCAAAACTTACTGAGAATCCAGGGTTTAAGAGTGGAGCCCAATTTTTTTCATCAAAAAGAGTTTGTCTTCCTGAAGTATTCTGCCTTATTTGACAGTGAATCTTGACTTTCTGCAAATCCAGTAAGGGTCTTACTGCCAAGAGACCCCTTTATTAAATAATTGATTCTTTACAAGATACTCTGGAGCACAATCATCCTCTTCACTGAATGAGCTAAAGATTACTGCTAATGAGACAATTGCACATTATCTCACCACGAACCCTGAAGAGGAACAAATGAGATTGCACTGGCAATCAAAATCTGGCATTTCCCAACTAACGAAGGCTTGACTTTGACACCTGTGTGTAACTTTTACTTTACAGCACAATCTGCGTTAATTATGCAGATATCCAGCAGAACCATCAATAGCTGTTGAGCTTTCAAGTCCCCAGTGGAGACACCTGCAGCTTTGAGGCAATGGGACAACAGGGAGGGACTGACAAGCTAGTGACATGGAACATCACTTTTCAGGGATGACTTTGTTGTCAGTTCTGCAGCTTTATTCTGCATTTAAAAAATAGTGAGATGCAGTGATCCTGGACTACATTTCAGGCTCACTTCTCAGCTTTCTCTAAATCTGATGCTTTTTTATCTATCCCCTAGGCTGTCCATGACCCACATGTAATTTTCCTCTTACTTAACTCCTTTTGCCAGCATTACTTCTCACATATAGACTCTTTTATTTTGTCTCCGGGCTTCTCATTACAATGCTTGCATTTCAGTCTGCCCCACTCACAGAATCACATAATAGCTAAGGTCAGAAGGCACCTCTGGAGATTGTCTAAGACCAACCTCTCTGGCTTAAGTGGGATCACCTACTGCAGCAGGCTGTTCAGAGCACTGTCCAGAAGAGGTACTGAATATTTCCATGAAGGGCAACTCCAGAGTCCCTCTGGGCAAGCCATCCAGTGTTCAACTACTTTCACAGTAAAGTTTCTTCTTTTGTATTTCCCTTATTTCAGTTGTGTTCACTGCTTCTTGATTCCAAAAGGTACTTGTACAAATGGGTAAGTCCCCTCTAAACTGTCTCTTCTCCAGACTAAACAGTGCCAGCTCTCTCGAACTCCTCTCGTATGGCAGATACACCAGTCTTTGTGGCCCTAGTCATCCCACGAACTTCCCAGTCCCATTTTTGCTGTCTGCCTGAGCTCTCTAATCTTTTTTCTCTTAGCCCCCACTCCTCTTGACCCCTATCCTTGTCTCTCCTGCATTGCTACTTTCCAGATCCTATTCAACTTATGCTCTGCTCTGTTGAACTCACCTTCAGTCTCTGTTCTTTCCCTCACAAAGACTCTCTGCCAAGACTTTTTCCCATTTTGCAGGTCTCTTTCATTTTTTTCACTCCCTTCCTGTGATGCCAGGAAACTACCAGACTATGAAGAGCACAGGGAGACACGTGTGTCCTACTGTGTTCCAGGAAACTACTTTTAGCAGTTCAGAATGTCAGGATGTTCAACCTCTAACAGTACTGGTCAGTCATGTTCTAGTGACTCAAAATGCTACAACCTTTCTTGAAATTTAAAGCTATACTACATCTGTCCAGTGAGAACAGTATATTTTATGATGCATTTCAGAATCTATAGGGGGTTAGACTATGTTCTTAACAAGTCTCTGCTGAAATGTGGTGTTTCAAAGGCTTACAACTTCAACAGGATTCTCACAGGAATAGAAAAAGCCACTCCCTTAACACAAATTCCTTGTCAAGAGTCAAGTCCTTGTTTGAAAGCTTAGGGACATCATATTGTTTCTGTATTTTCGCTGCAAACAAACACACAGTATTTAGTCCTTGCATTCAGAAATCTCTAAAATCTTTTAGCTGATTTTTTCCCATGCAAAAGACAAAACTCTAAACACCTGGCAAGTGAGAACAAGGCAAGCAATAAACATTTCTGTAACTAATGGCTAGTGGCAGCCAGCCTGGTAAACAGAGCCAATCCCACAGAACAGTTCCGGCACACTTTTACCCATAATATTGCTAAGGAAATACTTTCCATTTATAAAATGCAGTTTTATCAAGCTCTGACAAGATTTATAGGCTTCTTGGGCACAAATAGTACCAAAACCAATCCTAAATTAAATTTCAGTATCTTCAGTAAAAGCCAGAAATACTAGGAAATATCTATACATTTTTACTATTTCTTACACCTCTTTTGTGCACATCTATGTTGTCTTTAGTATTTATGCTTTCTCATGTAAGAAAAATTAGTCAAATATATTAATCACGTTCCCTGAAAGAAGGGAAAAAAACACCTTCCAAGGGAACCAATGAAGCACTTCTTCATATCTTTTTATGCATAAGAGTTTAGGGAGTGTCATCAGATACATCCACATCCAGACAATTGACATGCCAATCCTGAATACACAGCTCCATAGCCACTGCACTGTAAAAGGCTGCAGTTTTTAACTTAACATTATACAATAGGTTTCTTGAGTATATTTAGGATAGGAACTTTCTTTTCTGCCTGTATTACATTGCCACTAAGGATTCATTTCTAACTAACATCACAGCCCAGAACATTTCTCTTTCTGAGTATAATCTGATCAGTGGAAAGATACTTTCCAATATCACTGTTTATAAAAGTGCAGAACAGATTATCCCTCAGGTTACTTTCTTAATTTAGTGTAAGGATAAACTGCAAGAAGCAAGGGAATGGAAGAAATTAGGAAGTGTGAGAATATACACCTAAGAAATAACAAGGTGTTTATGAATATTTGCCCTTTTCTATAATCCTCCAAATTTATAAGTCTGTGTTATTCAAAGGACTACAGGTTGAGGCAGTATTTAAGAATAGATCTTGAATTAACATTTTTTTTTTAGCTTCCTTCAAACATGCATAAATAAATCCATTTATACATTTCACTAAAATGTATCTCAGCAGAATCTTACTCACTCAAGTAACATTTTGAGGGATTCAGTCTTAAAAATAACAAAACAGCAGAGGAAATGCATCATAAAATATACTGTTCTCACTGGACAGATATAGCATAGCTTTAAATTCTAAGAAAGGTTGTAGTATTTTTTGAAAGAGCAAGGAAATCTTGCAAAAATGGAAACTTTTATGTCAGTCATTCTGTGTTAAATCTTCACTCAGAGGTAAGGACAGATTGCTACTCTGCATGGATAAATTAGGAAATACAATGATGAGTAAGACCTCCTCCTCTTCAGAAAAAGTCTATGATACTTTAAAGTAGAAATCTACAATGGATATGCTGTGCAAAAGATGAAGTAATCGCAGCAACCTTTGTATAATTAAAAGCAGTTCTAATTCTGGTATTCTGTAAAGAACCAGAATACAAGCAAGTGTTTCTAATTATGGCAGTTTTCCAAATCCAAGATATGCCTGACAGGAGTAACTCCTTGCCTTGGTAACTAAACATGATCTACTAATGGTGATACTTCAAAAGGAAACTTGACCTAAAGGAAATCAATAGGAAACTTTGGCAGATCAGGTATGCATTGTGCTCTGTCCCTGTACAGGATAGTGAGTCACTTAGATGCACAAAATAAAGTAATTAGGCACCACTGTTGAAATTCATCGGTTTTCTCTAGAAAGCTGCTTTCAACAGTGACCTCTGTAATAGATAACAGTATTTCTATCTCATGGAAACCCTAGCTGAAGAGCTTCCAGTTACTGGGGAATGAAAAGGGAAAACAAAAAGAAGCGGGGTGG
>VXAU01005407.1:17015-76466 GCA_013399695.1 Formicarius rufipectus
GGGGGGGGGTGTCATAGGAAGCACAATGTCATTCCCTGGGTGCCATAGTACATAGTACAGTTTTGGGGTAGGAAATCCTATATAGTGTATACATAAGTAATATGCATGCAAGTAACTGAGTTTTGTAAAAAGGACACAATTTCAATCCTCCTCTCTTATAAACAAAGCATAATTAACAATTTGACCACAAAGAATCTATCTCTACCACGCCTTCATTATGACAAATTAGTGTTAACTAACGCTGTAATGATTCATAGTAGGATTCCAAATTTTAAGTGGTGTTATTGGCTGTTCTTTTTCACTCTGATCCTCTCCTCAAAGTAGACAAACAATCCTGTGTATTTCATACAAAAAAAAATCAACATTAAATTACTCACTTATACATATGCATCCCTCCTTTAAAGCTAAAAATAGACCTTTTCTTCATTCACAAATGGTAAAACACTTCTGTTGTTATATTTTACTATGGCGATTTAGAACAGTAAAACAAAAAAAAAAAATCACAACTAACCAACAGAAACTGTGCACAGTTAAAGGACAATATGACAGATGTTTAAAATCAGTCTTAAACTATAGCTTTCAAGGGTATATTTCCCCATAGAACTTGAAAAACTAAGGAAAAATAAAGCATGAATGCATGATTTCGAATAGGAGTAAGGAAGGACAGAGGGGGATGCTGGTTAATCTTTAAGTTCACTCACTGGTTAAACTCCATACATGTGGTTTTCCTAAAAGTTAATGTTTGTCACCAGACTGCTCTATGACTATTGAAAAAGAAGTAAGTCCATAACCAGATGCAAAGTCAACATAAGAGTGTGCAGTGAAGTAACTGAAAAACTCTTTGCTGATATTTACAGTGCAAGTATAAAGAGTCTATTGTTGAGAGATATGTACAAATAATATTTGCAATTATTCTGACCACAATGAGCTTTCTGTTTCATAATATCAACATTGCTGAGAAAAACAGCAGATTTTTTTTTAAGGATCTATTTAGTTTTTCACAATGAAGTCCCACCAATCAGCCAGCAAACTGCATTCTTTCTAAAATAACACAGCTAGGAATCAGGGATAGTAAGCAACAATTCATAAGAAAGATGGTAAGATTTGACCCCTTCCCTTTCCCTGCTGTTAAACAGGTAAGCATAGCATGTGACATTTGAAGTGCCTGTGGAGCTTTCACTGTTGACAGAAAACATCAACAAACTATGCAGCTCTACCACACTTTGAGAAAATGAAATGTTGACTTCAAAGGTCTTGTAACAAATACATCTCCCTTTAATGAAAATGTGACCTACAGAGAGAGAGAAACTGTGTTTCCTTTATTAACTTTCTTCTCACTTTCTACTTACCAGGCAGGAAGATCTCTCAATATAAAACTGACTCCCCATGAGGTCAACTACAAATTCTAGGTATCTGTTAGGCTTCTAAAATAAAACTAACGCCAGATAGATTTCTATATGTGTTCATATCAGCACCTACACCACGGCAGTCCTGAATAATTACCAAGGGACAATAAAATCAGTCCCTTTTATTCAAATATCCACCATCAAAGCATGTTTGTTTTCCAAAGAGAAAACATGTCTCTTCCGAGGATAAACATTAGTGCACTGAGAAAAGCAGAAATCAGACTCGTCCTTCTCTTAACTTTCAAAGAATATGCGCAGTGTCATACAGAAGGTCACAGTGTGGACAACCTTTGATCAGGATTCTTGAATGCCATGCCTGTGCAAATCATACACACTTGCCTGCAACTGCCATCTAGCACTGGCTAATCCATCTCAGGTTTACTGATTTTACTCTCTCAAAAACTCTGTATTCCCAAAAAGGCTGCTTTTGATTTTACTTGAAGGCCACCACTATTTCAGATTTCAGTATTGAAAGAAAATCCTGAAACATCTAAACACCTACAGCCTGTGTCACATCCAGTTTATTTTATGAACAGCTATGGAATTTGATCCTCAAATTCTACAGATCTATTATTAGAAGGTGCAAGTCACAGGGCTCAGAAATTAAAAATTAACACATCTTCTTCTTACTAATGTATAGCCAAACTAGCCAGAAGTCAAAAGGAAAATAGGAGGGAAAAAACGTATCAGTGAAGTCACACCGTGACTGTGGACTGCTGGGAAAGTCACAATTCTTCGCATTTAATTTACTGAAACTTTGGAGAGTGTTTCCTTTTAAAAACATATTTCAATGCAGAGAGCATAGCTACAAGCAAATCTTATAACCCCTCTACTTTTCTTTCAGGCATGCTATGGTTCTGTCTAATCAGGATAAAGAATTCACTCTAATGAAACTTAAATATATTAGTGACAGTTGAGCATGTTTTGCATTATATAGCTAGGAAAATTATATATCTCTCCCATATAGAGATTAACTTCAGTAACCCCATGAACAATAATTACAATCAACTAACACGAAAACACAACACGACAAAATGCACTCTGCAATTTATCTCCTTGACAAAATCACACTGTACATAAGAGAAGGTATTCCATCATTTAACTCAGTATTGGTGCACCAACAGACTAATGAAGTTCCTTCACTTCCTGCAGATTCCTTCAAATCACTACCCAGCTAAGACGAAACATGCCATATGCATAGCCTCTTTTAGGCATTATCATGAATGTAATCCAACTGATTTCTATACTAGGATTTTTGAATTCTTTTTTTTTCTGCAATGAAAAAGGAAAACCCAGAACAAGATAGCTGTTATTTGCACCTCAAATAGAATGGCATAGGTTTGAAATGTGAAAAAAAAGTAATAAATCCAACCCCACCTTCAAACACACTAATGGGATTAGAGTTAAAACAACAAGAACACACACAAACATTTAAGAAGCAAAATTCAAAACTTAACATTTCACTAAGAGTGCTTGCTTTCATCGTGACATGCCAGAAGAAAAAGGAAGAACATCACTGATCATCATATGCAAGGGTATCCATGATTGCAAAGCAATTTAAGCCACTTTAAAAAAAAAACATCATTTGAGCACCACAATGAAAAAGACGGAAAACATGAAATTAGTATGGAAACCCCCAAACTACATCTGTAACAGATAAAATCTGGGGTCAAAAAAGCAGTGGGTCTGTGTTAGAAAGAATTAAAAATAAATGTCAAAAATGGCCTTTCTTCCATCTTTCCTGCAAGTACATGTAGAATTAATTCCATCAATTCCAACAGAAACACAATAAAGTGACACTTCAAGCAAAATACATAGTCCTAGTCAGATCTGTGTTTAATAGAGCTTTAATGTGTTAAAAATAAATACCAATAATACAAAACCAAAAATGTATTTTAAAATAACAGATATGCTATTTGGGAAAACTAAAAATACAAAGCCATGAATTTTGCAGTGTCAAAACATATTGGGCAGAATATTTGAAGATAAAATCATTTCTGCTTAAATGAAAAAGCAATTATCTTTACCTCTATATTTCATCAAGGTACTACAATTTCCTGTTAAAAGAACTGGATGCTAATTATGCACACATCATTCTTATTGTCTATACTCCCCCTGCTCTCTGCATATCTTTTACAAAGTGCCTCATAAGAGTTGATAAAAGTGTATTTCATGACAAGGGAAATCAAAAGAAGGGACTAAAGAAAATTTTCTACTTCAGCATCATCATCCTTTACATTACTTACAATTTCTGCAGGAAGAAAAGCATCCTCTGATTCCCCAAGAGAGGCAACAGTTTGCAAATATTTCTTTTGATACTGAACGGGTGGTGAGATAATGGCATAGGTTATCCAGAGAAGCTATGGATGCCCAAGCCTTGGAAGTCTTAAAGTTTGGGTTGGATGGGGCTCTGAGAAATCTGATATATCATAGAATCATATTACAGAATTAATCAGGTTGTCAGGGACACTGTCTCACATGATGTCTTTGTCTCTAAAACAGAGAGACACGTACTTGATGTGTGGATCACTTGGTGGTTAAGGGATTGGCTGAATAATCACACTTGAAGATTTGTGGTCAAGGGCTCAATGTCCAAGTAGACACCAGTGACTAGTGGTATTCCTCAGGGGATGGTATTGTGACTGGTGCTGTTTAACATCTTTGTCAGTGACACGGAACTGGGACTTAATGCTCCCTCAGAAAGTCTGCTGCTGACACCAAGCTGTGTGATGCAGTTGACATGCTGGAGAGAAGGGATTCACAAGCTTGGGAGGTGGGCCCGTGCAACCTCATGAAGTTCAACAAGGCCAAGTGCAGGGTCCTTGTTGTGGATTGGGGTGATCCCAAGCACAAATACAGGCTGGGTGAAGAACAGTGATAGGAGAAGACAGAATGACTTTAAGCTGAAAGAGGGTAGGTTTAGATTAGGTGGTAGGAAGAAATACTTTCCTGTGAGGATCATAAGGCACTGGAACAGGTTACCCAGATATGCTGTGGATGTCTTATCCCTGGAATTGTTCAAAGCCAAGTTGGATAGGGCACTGAGCAACCTGGTCTAGTGGAAGATATCCCTGCACATCTCAGGGGCGTTGGAACTAGGTGATCTTTAATATCTCTTCCAACCAAGACCATGCTATGATTCTATGTTTTAATAATGATTAGATTGAGTGGATTAAGGTACTCTGATGAGTTAAAAGACACATTAATTGAATTAGTCTAAATTTTAAAATCTGAAGTTTTCAATTACTTTAGATGTACATTGTAAAGAATGTGCAGTAACTTAGACTATCAATAAGAAATTCCAGTGATGTTCAGTAACTTCTTAAACACCTACCTGACTTGAAAGCCAAGTAAGAGTTAACATTTGTCTTACAGACTAATGAAGTAAATAATTTACAAGAACATTATTTGTACAGTTGGGCCTGGACGTTGATTCTGTCTAAAATTAAAAGCTCTTGTTTTTACTGATATCTTTATCCTAGTGAAAACATCTCAGATTTTCTCAAAAGGAGAAGGAGGTGGAGGAGTGCAGAAATAGTAAATAAATAATAGTAGAAGTAGCTTCTGATCAGAATGAAATCATAAACCCTTCAGCCAAAATCAACAACACCCTGCAAGCTTGATATCCCCCAGTTATCACACCATTAGGAGGGTGCAAGAGTAGCTCTGTGAGAAGCTGAAGAAGCAGCACAAATTCATTCATTTTCAGTTTTAAAATTCAAATTGAGCTGCCTGCAGAGAAACTGATAAGCTCTCTAGTAGAGTATAAAGTGTACACAGACCTTAAGATCTAGCACAGGTGGATTACGTGTAATCAAGTAAAAGGAATAAATATCATCTAGGGTGAACAAATCCATCACAACTGTTATCCATGCAAACAAAACAAGGCACAAAATGCAGCCAGAGTTATGAATTTGACTATCTAAAAGAGTATATAAATATTATATTTATAAAAATATATCTTCAGAGTTCTGAATAAAGGGACCTCCATGGTACATATAATATTTTTAGGAGAACATAAAGCAGAAGGAAAGGATTTCTCTTCTTCAACTGTTTTGGTTAACAAGAGTGACCAGAAGCAGGAAGGAAATTTTTTAAAAGGAGGTAAATTAAGGAGCATAAACTGCCAAAAGAGTTCAAACATGAGAAAAAGGTGATAAACCTTCCTTTTTCTACAAAAGTCTCTTAGCCAAGCAGCCATAATACTAAGGACTCATCTAACTTTTGTACAGAATTTATCCTTAGACCAGTCACCAAGATAAACCAGTCACATGTATTTACTTCAAAACAGTGGATTTCTTCTACAAATACTGCTACATTCATATTTTATTACATGACTTAATTGAAAAATTAAATATAAATAAATGTGTTTGGGTTTGGTGGGAGTGGGGATGTGTTTGTTGTTTTTGTTTGTTTGTTTGTTTGTTTTTTAACTGCAGCTAATAGGCTAGCCCACAGCAGTCAACAAAAAAGCAGTATCAATATTAATTCTACACATGATGACCCAGCAATGTCCTAAACTTCTCTGCACTGTGAAAATATGAATGTCAAACCAGAGCATACATCTGAAAAAGACCCAGCATCCCACACACATGTATCCTACTGCATATATGTATATAAGTATATCTGACAGTTTATTAAACTGGACAAAAAGCTGCTTCAGCCTTTGTGTCCATGTACTTATGTTTAGCAATAAATTAAACTTTGACAATAGAAAAATATATAATGACCATGATAAAAGCTGAAAAAATTCTGGGGGAATTCTGACTTATGTTGTTGAGAAGACATTACATATCGTAAGCAGCACTGGAAAGCCAACACAAGGGTTTCTTGCATGACATTTTCTAAGATGAAAACAGTCGTTTTAATGATGGATTTCTAACTTTAAATCATTAGATATACTAGTAAACATAATTTCTTGTTGTAGCATGATAAGCAGACTAAATGTTAGCAATCTCAAGTTTCTCTAATAACATAAAAAATGTTATATTTAGCAATATTTATTGTCTTTTCATTTGATCAGCACTGGAGTGAAATATATTACTGGAGGCTGTTAATACCTTGAAGTCTAATATAATCAAGGAATGAACACGCATATTCACCTTCTCTTTCAAAAAAACAGTGGGAATTCATAAAAAGTTCTCTGAAATTATGCCACAGAGTGGTCCTGTTTTGTCTGCTGAACAGTGATTATACTGCAAGAATTTTAGAAGCTTGAAACAAAGCCAGAGTAATTATAACTCGAAAGAGGTGGTCTAGTCTAATTTGCCAGAAGAACTGGATTGCTGTATTTCCCTTTCCATCACCTTTCCCCATCTCATCCTGCTCCTCTCCAATCCTTTAGCCAGCACAAGCCTACCCTCACCACAAACACACCCACAGCTGCCTCCTCTAACCCAGTATCACTGTACTTACCATGGCCCAGAAGGCATAAAACAGGAATGGAAAATGCAGCTGAGGTTTATCCCAAACAGCAAAGTTGCTGTTCCTGATGTTGAAGGTGGAAAGCAACAAGGAATGTTGCCAGGGCTAGAGAAGGCTGCCCTGATGGCCCCACTCTGGTTGAAGAAGCCACATCTCAGTGCTTCTTGGTCTGCATCTCTTCTCCTAGGACAATTTCCCCAAGCTAAGAAAAAGACTCCATCCCACTCTAGCCTTCTTGAATAAATGCCTATTAATTGCAATTCACATATACATTCAAGGTTGTCAATGCACTATCTTTTATGTAACACCTCCATCTCTGATAGGGTCACAACTGTGAAGCAGATAATAGTGTTACTCAAGCTCCTGGGTGCTTTCTTCTCTACTTTGGTCCAGTTTCTCTAGAAATACAAGGCTCCTTATTCCTTATCTAAACCCCTGCTTAATCACAATGTCTCAAAAAAACCCCACCCAAACCCAACCAAACAAAAAAACAAAACCAAAACAAAAAATCAACAAACCACAAAACAAACAAACAAACAAAGCCCCAACCAACCAACCAACCAAAACCCAAAATACCACAAACAAACAAACAAACAAATACAAAAAAACCCACACAACCAAAATAACCCCAACCAAGCCGCTCCCCCTCCCCTCAACAACCATTAGGGTAAGGTGGCTAAGCCACCAATGCCCCATGTTTTCCTTGAGCTTTATCTCTGTCAGATTCTTGTTTTAATCTTTTCTTACCAATTATTTACAGCAAAGACTGGTTTTTCCCCCCTCCCCCTTCAGACTCATACTGAATCCAGCAGAGAGGAGTCTTATGCTATGTCTGAGGAAAATGGATGATTTTCTGCAACACGGAGGAGATAATTTTTAAATTTCCTCGCATTGGAAGCAATTGAGTTAAAAAGAAAGAAAAAACATGTATAACTGCTTGGAATAAACACTAGTGAATGTTGTTCACCATGGTAAATCACAGCACATTAGCAAATATTCTAAAGCATTTTGATACTCAATTTTGAAAATAGAAATACACATCAGGAAAAAATTATATGGTAAGTGAGCCCGAGTGCAAATTAGCATTGGCTGTTATTCTCTTGCATTTAATTTGTTATTTTGGGCTCACTTTTTACGGGCAAAGTATCAGAAAACTAGCATTTCTTTACTGCTGCATTTGCAAATATGTACTGGGGCAGTGACAAGTTGCAGCAGTGAAACTAGTTTCATATCTTGTTTGCAAAATCTACACACAATGTGCATGAACATTTTTCATTACAAATGAACAGACTAAAAAACATCCACCAGAGAGGTAAAATGGAAACATTCTCCCTGTTTTGTTATAATTAGCAAATCATTAACTTTAGCTCAGTACCACTGTTATCTTTTGAGACATAGCTGCTACATTTGTTCCATCTAAGCCAAATTTTAGCTTTTACATACAAATGAGTAAATCTGCCAGAAGTTCACCAACAGAGCAGATTTGGCTTTTAGATTCTCAGCTTAGAAGTAATTCTGGTTTTTAACATATAGTCACAATTTTCATTCCCCTCAACAAATACCCTATCCACACTTCAAATTAGATACAATTTAGAGAAAGGTATTGACGATATCTAAAAATACCTGTTCTAACATTAAAATCACCACATTAAGAACAACCAATTTAAAAAGCCAATGGTCAAATAATAAATAAGAAAAAAAAAAAAGAACAATTAATATCAAGACAGTTCTGGTATTGCAAAGCCAAATGTTGGTGAGTATTAAAGAAAAGATACTTTCAGAATTTGAAGTAGTGGATGGAAGACTAAGATTGTGTAATTTCTTTCAGGGTCTCAAGTTATCTAATTAGTTTTCATATAAAGCATTAATAGGAGCTCATTTTTATTTGAAAGCTCAGACGATAAGATGATACTCATACCACAGTAAAACATGTGATGTTACTTGGCTATACCCTAGTTTCAGGCTACCAGCACAGGTACTTATTTATGTAGGGTCAGAGATGAGGTAGCACTGAGCTCAGAGCAGGGAGGGGCCCTGTGAGCTTGTCCAGGTACCTAGATAGGTTTTTCAGCTTTTGCAGTGCTCGCTGCTCACTCAGCAATATCCCTACCAGTACTTAAGGGGGCTAGCTTAAGACCTGCTCAGATTTACACAAGTTTCAACAAGATTTGACGCTATGATTATGTATGTCTGCCAGACATAGAAGTTGGAGATAAATCCCCAAAAGGACAGCAATCACACTTAAGGATGGATATTACTTAATAATACTTTAGTAAAATATTCATTTTAGCATGTTAGAGTTTTCTTTACTATGATGGTTAAGAACTTCTCTCTATTTAACAGTTAGTACTTCTAAGGGAGCCTGAAGTTTTGGGAAGTTACCCTGAAGTAAGGTAGTAGGGGGATATACTAAGCCTTGGATCCAGCTTCATCTTTTTCTCCCAGTGAGTTCAGTGTTCTAATACACTTTTTATTTTTCCCCAAACAAAATTTTGGTTTAACTAACAGTTAAACAAGTTCAGTCCTGGTGAATACAGCTCTGTAACTCAATAGGCAAGTGCATCCATCCATCTCCTTCAGCAAAGCAGATTACTTGTAGGTACCTGTATTCCATGGAGGAGTACTGGGGTTGTGCTGACAACCTGGCAGCATTTCTCCCTGATTTCTGAGAACAGAGATCCATCATGTCCTTTACCTGCAGGACAGCTCTGGACTCCTACCTCCACATCTTAGGTAGGGTCGAGATATCCCAAACACTATTCAAAGACATAAGCTCTGATTTGCACCAGCTGCCTGTATATGTGCTGCTGTACAAGACAGCTTGTTCTCCCTAAAGTGACCTCTTTGTGTATGCTTTCCCTTAAGAGTCCAGGTTAGAAGATGCGGATAAAATAACTTAAAATGTAAACTCGAGACGTGGATGACTAAACTAGAGGAGTCATCAGCCCTGGTTGTGATGGGCAGGCAAGACATAGGTAGTTCAGAAACTAAGGAGATCAGAAATCTGTGCTCGCCACCAGCAAGAGACCATGGTAAGATTTGGCCCAAGTTGGGCTGTGTGGTGGTCTGATCTGCCATGCATAGCTAGCAGAGGTTATTTATGCACAGTCATACAGAAAACTGTAACTTGTATGAAGGAAAAAGAAATAGTGCTAAACACCATGAAACAATTTAGTGGCTCCCCAGATGTTATAAACTTTACAAAATAGAAGGACAAGGCTTCTGCTGTGGAAAGGCTGTATTTTGTAAGGGATAATGAGGGAATAAAGGAGAGACTACCCTGTCTCAGATCTTTTGTAGTTGTAGTAATCATAATGAAAAATATCAACACTTCTGAACAAATACTATGCCTGATTCCTCTCTGTGAACCTGTTTGCAACTATAAAGTCCAAAGCATGACCATAAACTGTATTCCAAAATAGCAAAATGCAGAGGGGAAGATGGGCTCAAATTACAGATCTATGATTAAGACAGAGAAAATTCTCAGCAGTCAACCAACAAATTGGGTTAAATAGCATAAATATTAATTAAATTCCATATTTCTTTCCATCCTCTCATTCTTTTTGCTCTTTAAGCAGACAAATTAGGACACTCAATGTAAGACATAATGTTAAAGTCCTTTGTATAATGGATTTTTCTGTGCCCAGTGGTATCTGAATTAACCCAAATGGCATACTCAGTAACAACTATATATATAGTTCAGGTTTTATGTCTGAAAAAATTATAATTCTTTTATAGATCATCCAACTCCCATAACACAAAATTTAATTCTGTTTTTGAAATCTACTAGACCAGAAACTACCATAAGCCTGATCTACAGGACCGTTAAACTAAAATTTGTAACCGAAGTCAGCATGACTCCAGCACAGGAAGTTTAGCCTTCCCTTCGGTCTCGTTTCCTCCTCTCTTGCCACAACAGAAGCAGCTTGTTTATTCTCCTGACTCTCACTTCACAGAGTCATTGGCCTATTAACCAGCTGGATCTGAGAAGCAGGCTCCAAAACCATGAAAAAGCCAAGGGCACTCCAAAGCAGAGAGGTATGTTTCACCTTGTCCCTGGCAGTAGCCCCACAGCTTTTCTGAATATCCCGTGGAAAGGACAAAGGGCATTGTGGAATGAATACTGGGCAGGATGAGCAGATCTGAGGGAAGTTTCCCTCACAGTCCCCCCCCAAGTCTGACATTGATGTTTCAAATTTATCTGGGCTACACCAATTTAGGAATAACAGCTCAAAAGACATTTTAAAGCAACTACGAGTCATGTAATTTGGGGCAGGGGGGAAAGAAGAAGTAAACGTGCTCTAATATTCATTTCTAACAAGCAAGGCATAATATTGTATTTCTGATTCTTTATACTTTCAAAACTTTATTTTATCCCTTTGAGGGTTTAAAGACAATATTGAAATACCATGAAAATAAAACGAAACAAATACCATGGAAATATTGGCAAACCTATAGAAGACTACCCATCTCCTCCTTTTCCCACAAAAACCTCAGTACACATGTTCTGTCCTCTGGTAGTAGCAGCGCAGCAGTAAATGCAAGGAAGAATTCCCGTGGGCTGCTGCTGACACCCTGAAGCAGGCTGTCCTGTTTCTCAAATACAGCCCACTGTCTTTAGGAAGTAACGACTGCTAGGGTGCCTTAAGAAAGTAACATTACAAATATAGAACTCATGGAAGATGCTACTGGATAGTCACCATTTTAGGTAACTTCAGTCATCATTTCATATGCAAAGTACAACTGTGAACAACCTTATTAGTTTGCCATGGATGGATGGCCAGGGAACAGAACAAAAGGCTGGTGCTGCAGCATGAGAAACAGATTAGGAACTAATAGATACTACTACTGCTACCTTTTCTTCTTTTGTCTTGTTAAGCATGTCCAAGTTTCCTTCTTTATCCAGGCTGTCATTCAGAAAACCCTGACATGATCCTCAACAAAGGTATACTCCTTCAGAATCCATTTCTTGGTCCATAAAAGACTCCCTTCAACATGACTAGAAACATCTTTTGTCTCTTTGGTCTTAACCTTGCACACAAACACAGTTCAGTTCAAGTGCTGTGATTCTGCTGGGACTACTCTAATGAATAGTTACAGATATTATTATTTCCAGGGCTAAAATATAAAAATAATGCCACCTGAATTTTTAGAATGATCAGAGCCACAACTAGAGAAATTCTGACAAACATGAAAAAAATATTTCAAAAGCAGTTGAGACTCTTGGGGCTTTGGAGACACTAAGGTGCTTTTCAGTTATCCTACAGCTTTTGTATTAAATTCTGTAGTTTTGTTTTATATGACAAAGACCACATCAAAGTTGCCCGCACTGTGAAAAACAGAATCAGTTAGTGAAGGCTGAAATATTGAATAACTAACAACACAAAAGAGATGTCATATCCCTGTAGTCTGTACCACATTCACACAGGGGCTTTGCAAAGACTTTTTTTGCAATATTCTTCAGAAGGTTGTCAAAAACACTACCCACTCAAGCTAACAGTTCATAATTAAGAAACATGAAGGAAAATAGCCTGTGGAATATATCAGCTAACTTAGTTTCTCCAATGTCAGCAAGCATTCAAATCACACTGAAGCGACACTGTTAGTAGCCTTCAAAGTAGCCCATGAGAGCCAAACAAATGACCAAGAACTCTCCACATCCTACTCAAAATCCTGCTAAGGCATTACAACTATTGATGCTCAAGTAAGGTTTTTTTTTTAACCTATGCAGGTTTTTTTTTGTTTGTTTGATTTTGGTTTTTGTTTGTTTTTTCTTTTTGTTTTGTTTGTTTGTTGGGTTTTTGGTTTTTTGTTTGTTTGTTTGTTTGTTTCATTGGGGTATGTGGGGTTTTGGACATTCACTTTTATGTTGGTTTGTTGTTTTTTGGTTGTTTGGTTTTGGTTTTTAACAGAAACTATTTATATATTCTGCCTTAATGTCATAGTTTTTCAATGTCTCCTCAAAAGAGTCAACAGAGGTGTTATGCATTTTAGTAGCTCTAAAAGTTTGAGTGCTCAGCCCAAGACGGAGCCAGAAGCAAGGAATTACAGGGCAATCACCCTTAATAAAGTTAGAGGTGGAAAGATATCAAAAGCCCGTTGGAAATGAACAGTCACAGAGAGATTTGTAATTTAACTTGTTCAGGGATTTTAAGGGTTTGGAATAGCTGACAACCTGACAGGGCAAGATCTATCTATCATTAGGATCAGACCTGAAAAAAACACCAAACAACTTTCAAATTTTTAAATGGGCAAACTGAAGACAGTGAAAGCAGCCCATACATTCTAACAAAATTCAAAGACTTAATAAGAAAGGACTCATTATAATTTTGAAAGACCATTTGTTTCCAAGATCAGATTGCTTGTCTTGTAAATCACACAACAGGATATAATTAAGCAATAACACATGCCAGGCATTAGCTCCTGAGCAGTTAGAAAACACTATAGATTTCAGTAAAAAAACCCCAACCCAACCCAAACAAATCCCACAGTTTACTTGTTACTTATCACAGTTTGTACAGCTTTCCTACTGCTACATTTGGTGCACACAATATATATATTCACTCTGCTGTAGAGATGCATGAAACTGTGCCTGATCATATCTTATAAATCCTAATTACTTCTTATTTATAAATCAAGGCCAGTTCTGAAGAAAATCCAAAAGGCAGAATCTTCTCTGTTGAGATCCCTGTAATCCTTTTATTAAGTTAAGTGTTATGGGTGATAAAAGTTAACCTTAGCATTCACTAAACATGTACTGACACAATTTTATGGTTGAGAAGTCCTCTGTCCCAGCCTGTAATCATTTTATGATTCTTCTAACAGCAGATGTCCAGTCAACCATGACGCACACAGAAAAAAATCCCAGTATTTTCTCCATAGGTCTAACTTGAAGAATGTAAACAGTAAGATATTTTCTTCTTAAAATGTGCTTGGTGCTATGCCTTAGAGTGTGAACAGCAATTGTTCATTATAACTCAACCAAATTATATTCTCTGTACAGTTACTACTGTGTCACAATTTAGATTTAAGCTTCCATAGCTTTGGCATATTCATTAAGAAACTAACTTCTAAGCAAATCAAGATCAAGCAGCAGCAATAGTGGAGTAACAACAGTTGAAAGTGTGCTTCAGCTCTCGTGGGTGGAAATTTGCACAAATATTGCAAGGTTCTGAAGGCAGCACTAGTTTTACCTCCTGCCTGAACATTCTATTCCTACTGCTTCAGCCTTCAGACCCTCACCATCCCACAACACAACTTACCTACATTTGTTGACTGGCTCCCAAGCTTAAAAAAACAAGCTTTCTAACTAGTGTCTAATGGGACTGATTTACATCTTGTAAATGTAAAAGAGTTCTAAAAAAAAAAAAATCCATATGGAATGCTTCATAGACTAAATGTACAAGAATTACTGCAGCACTCAATTATGCTACAGCCAACATATCTGATATTGCACAGTATGGGCTGAAAAGTCCCTAAAAATAAAAAAATACATTTATAATGTTGCCAGTCAACATGGTATTTAAATCACTGTTTAGCCCCTAAATTCTGATCCTTAGAAATATTGCCTCCTGAAAAACACAGTGGCATCAAAATTTTGCAGACTTGTCAATAAATGCTTGGATCACTGTGTCAGGAGAATAACCACTGAAGATGTAACTGAAATGTATGGTAAAGGAAATAAATTTTCTTCCGCTGATTTCTTCAACAGTTTGCAACAATAAAAAATGTGTATCAATTGGTTTGAAGTTTAACCCCCTTTGGCAGGGGCAGAATTCCAATGAAATACAGTGATAAACACTGAAAAAAGACTGTGTTGACAATTTTAAATTGTTAATTCTTTATCTGTGCTGGACCCCATATATGTTACTAACACAAATCAGTTTCATAAAACTTCATCCATATGCCAAGACACCAACTGAATATGCAGGTCTCCCTTCTCCTTCAGAGGAAAGACAAGCCCTGGAAGACCTCAAGCTAATTCCACTTGAACAAGCATGTACAATCCTGAGCAACTTTGATCCTGGCTTATGTTCAGGCAAGTTGCTCTCTTCCTCCTCCCTGCTGAAAATCAGAGATTTCTGGAACAACTACACCCAGGGAGGGGACACTTACCAGACCATTCAAATAATATCTCCATCTAATGAATCTGTTGGAAGCAGAAAAGCTAAAAACTTCAGAATGATCAGCTAAGGGAACAGCACGTGTACCTTTAGAAACTACAAAGCCACTTAAAAAAATGATGACTGGAAGCTAGAAACTCACCACAAGTTTTCCTTTGCTCAGCTAAAAATCAGCAGTCTTCCATATAAGATACATCTCAATATACTGCGCTATTTATTAAGAAATCTTGCAGTTCCACAAGGGAACCTCAGAACTGAAAATATTAAGTACACAAAAGACACCTCCCACCCCAACAATGTAGGTTACAGCAACTGGTGCTGTGCAAACAATATGTGGTGCCTGCTAGCTATGAAGCAGCTTTAATAGTGGCACTCTGGTCTTAATTGACATAAAGAATGGCTGCTTGCTGCTGCTACATCAAATACATAGTTCGAATGTATATGAAACTTAACACTAATGTTTGTGGTAAGACTAGGAAAAGAAAGTGGATTCTATGCCTTGCTTATGCATGTTTTGCATCAAGTCAGTTTAATTTCCTTGGATTTTTGTTTGTTTGCTTGCTTGTTTGTTTTGTTATACAAATAATGTAGTCCCTAACCTTGGAGTGCCCCTTTTTCCCTCCAAATAAGTAAAAGTTTTCATACATGTGTCCTTTGGTCAAAAGAAATTAAACAGATGAGGACTCTTTTTTAAAATTTAAAGAGGAAAGGCAGAGGAGAACTTCTAATTCCCCTGTCCAGCTAGGCATGGCTACAAACCCCAAAGTAAATATTGTAGATTGTGACCTCTGGATGAAAGACAACACCCACTTGCCAAGTTCTATTACATATCTATATTTTAATGTTAGAAACCTGTTCTAAGGTCAATTTCTGCTACATTTAGCCTTTATGTATCTTCACTGAATAAGGAAAGAGGCAGGAAATACATACGTGAGATTTCAAAACAAAAGCAGCAGATTTCTACACTGTATTGTTTCTGATCTTGCATATTCCCCACATATATCTTATTCCCCAGGGTGGACATGTAGGGTAGAGCCCTGAAACTCAATACATTCTGCTTCGGAAAGAAGAAGCAACAGCACAGTCAATATAGCACTTTTCCAGGGCTTAATAATGACAGTTTACAGAAGTGTTATGTTCCAGTTCACTTCTAGAACTAAACAAAATAGGGAGGGAAAAAAAACAAACAAACAAACAAAAAAAAGATAATCTAAGGGAGCCTTGGTATTCTGTATGTTAACTCTGCCTTCCCACGTAAAGGAAGATCAGTCACTGTCATAAAACTTTCTTTGCAATACTGATTGTGACTCCACCCATGTTTCATTTACATTAACTTTCCAGGACAGAAACTAGTTTTCCATTATCTCTTTTTATTTACACAGAGAATCTCTTGTGGACATAGCAAATTAAGTTCTCTTCTCTTACAACCCTTTATTCACAGCAATTCCCTGGCTGGCTATCAAGTGGGATACTGAGCAACAAAAAGAACAGGGAGGGAAAGAGACCTCACAAACAGCACCAAATAGTTTTTGGCTAGGATTGAAGCTGCTTGTCAAACAAAGGCAGCTTGGGAACAGGTGCTGGCTCAGGAATAAATGTTGTCAAGAAGATCACCACCTAGATGTCTTCTACACAATACTAATATCCCAGTCAAGATAGCTGTTAAGGATTGATATATCTCTTTAGAAATTAGTTCCACCATGAATATCATGAGGCTATCAACAAGATGCAGCTTGATCAAGATCACGGTCAAAAACCTCATCAAGAGCAGCTTCGGACAACATTATCTCAGAAATTCCTGGCTGTGGACATGTCCCAAAGAAATGATCAGCCACTATTTGAGAGCCTGTTTGTTTTTCTTTCTCAGGAGTGTCACTGCTTTGGCTTTTTTCTAGCACTCACCAGAGCTTTATTCTCCACATATTTTGGTCCACTCACAGTATCCTATTTTTTTTTTTAAACACATTTCCTGTTTTATCTGGCATTAATTGCAAGTCTCAAAAAGTTTACCTGTCTAAACTGTCCATGGTCTTTGGTTTCTATTCAAAGCCCTTTTGCCTCCTGTGACAGCCCTCTCCTCCAGGGAAAAAGAAAAAATGTAGACAGCAAAGTACAGCCAAACTCACCATGCTTTTACCTTTCTTGCTGTGTACCTCATATTTCTCAAGCACATATTTTCTCCATAATTCCCCATCTTCTTCAGGACTAATTTCCCCTGCAATTGTTTACTACAGTTAAAGAACAAAATCCTGGAAATGTCTGTTAGCTGTCCCTATTTCCATTAGCTTTCACCTGGTCTGAACTTCTACGATCTGAATTCTTCTATTCCTAATACTGACTTAGTTCATTCATGATTTCCCACTGTGTTCAAGCAATCTGGGAGAAAGAGGCATCATTCAATGCTGAAGTTTAACTGAAGCCCTGCCTTACATAAAACATTATATAACATGACTAGTTCTAGCTAGTTATCTTAAAAACCAAAAATCACTAGAAATCATTGATATTTCTGCTGACTCAAATGCTGAATAGCAGTCAAATGCACTAGCAAAGTGATTAATCATGTATAAAAAGTCACAAATGAATGCACAATTGAAGACAGTTAGAATTGTTATTATATGTAGCACTAAAAAAAAAAAAACACACAAAGACTATAAATGCAGTGACGTTTTTAAGTTTTAAAAGCAGTCACCTTCACACAACACCTCAGACAATGTCTTTTTTTTCCTCCTTCTTCATCAAGGATTTTTTTTTTGTGTGTGTGTGTGTGTTTGTTTGTTTTGGTTTTTTTTAACCTTTTCTCCCTTATGAATCAGTCAACAAATGAAGAAAGCAAGAATTTCTGGAATAACCTTCATTTCCATAGCAATAGATTGAGAGATCACACACAAGATTTTCAATTACCAGCTAAATGTATATACTGGAAGAGACCAGAGAACTCACAAAAACCCTAACCAAACAAAAACTCTCACAAATAATTAAAGAAATAATCCACAAGTCCCCTTATTCAAATTCTGCATTGTGGAAAAACAGGATAAAAAAAAAAAAAAAGATACTATGATAATCTAATCAACTTGTGATTTTGCTTTTTTGTGTGCATGAACAGTAGATCTTACGATAAAAGCCTTCTTTTGAAAACTGACAATTGGTATATTTTAGAAAGTCCCAGTTTGTACAGAAAAGCAAGCAAAAAAATATTTTTCTCAGTCTCACTCACCCTACTTCTCCATGCATGCCTACTAAATAATTATGTGTTTTATGATTATAGCAGGAAGCAATTTAAAACACTATTATACTTGATATTTTATTTAAAATTATATAGTGTCCTCATTGCTTACTGGGGTGCGTTCTAATTATTTAGCTTAGTACTAGCCATAAAAAAGTGGATCCATTACTTACTGAATGACATGAGACAGGTGGTTTGTCTGTTAAGTACTGCTCCTGTTTTCTAACTTTTTCCTTTTTTGTCTGTTTTTGTGCTCACCGTCATATTATTCATAAACACCAAAGTGTTTGCCTAAGCATGAAACACTACAGGCTGATGAGCCTGGCATTATAACTCACCTTAATGCATGTTTTCCCAGATAATAAGCAGATTTTCCCTTTCTTAACTTCACATAACAAATAGTTTTCAAAATAACATACTAGAAAGAACAATTAAAAAAGACCTTTAGAACCCCTCAAGAAATGGTCAGTAAGTTGGTATATACAGTTTAAAAATACAGTTTTTTTCCAATATGGTACAGTGGCACATTTGAAGAAATCAATGACTAGGCAAAAGCAGTTTTGAGATTTATGACACAAATTTCCTTCCTGATGACTAGCACTTTGAAAATTGGCTTTGACTGTTTTTGGTTCACATGATGTTTTTTTAGCATCTGTTAAAATACTTGTACTTAAAAATACAGCTTCTTTCTAACAAGAAACAGTCTTTCACAACAATTTAAAGTTCAAATACTTCAGATAAAATAATTCAACCAAAAGGGTTACAAAATTATAATCCTTGCCCAGATGACCTTAAGATCTCTGCAGAGAAAAGACACAGATGTTAAGGTTAACTTTCCTTGTGGTCAGAAATCATTATTTCACCTATCACACTATTCAAACTGGAGTAACAAAACATCCTCAAAGGATCTTGGATGAAAGTACCAATTAGTTATCATCCAGGAAGTGACATTAGATCTACATGGAAGTGCCAGCTTTACACTACCAGTTAAACAGTGGTTTGCTGGTCAGAAACCACTGATGGAGTGTCTCCACTGAGCTGGCATGCACACAACCTCTCCAATAGCAATAAGGTTTATAAGCACAGAGTTATGAGGGAAATGAGTTAGTTGAGTAACATACTAAATGCATAGGCTTAAGGCCTCAGTCTGTATGCACCCTTCCGATAGGTACATGACCTCTAGTGTTTAAAAACTCATTAAGCTTTAGAAATCCCCCAGAATTTCCTCTTCCTGCTGCCCCCAGGGTCTTTCTTTTCCAACCACTAGCTTCAAAACTCAGATTCATGTAGGTACAAGCAGTGCCCTGAAGCACATGACAAGGGCAGAAGCATACGCACTGTGATTTTGTGGGCAAGCTCAAGAGATCAGGTAGGGCCAAATCATAACTTGCCAGCCACTAAACCAAGGTGTTGGAGAGGGACTAGCCAACTGTTTTGCACTGACAAGGTTCCTCGGGGAGAATAAACCTTGCAGGGCTCATGACAAAATTATCCAGGCATAAGCAAAATACTGAATCTGAGGTGGAAGCCAACAGACTTGTGTAGCGTTTCATTAGTGTTTTTGTCAAACACAACAGGTGAATTCTCTTTTTCTCAAAAAAAAACCAAACACCAAAAAAAACCAAAAACCAAACAAAAAACACAACAACAACAACAACAACAAAAAAAATCAAAAAAAAACAAAACCTCAAAAAAAAAACACAACCCCACCTTCTACTTATAAATATCCGCTTTAAATATACACAAGGCTTTAGATAGCAAGTGGTGGGTGAAATCTTCAATCAGAAACACAGAGAACTGAGTCCTGAATGAGAGGAGAAGGCTTCCCCCAGAGAAAAGTGCTCATTCTCCTCCTCTTCTTCTCAGCTCCCCTGAAAATTACCAGTGGCAGTGAACCGTTCCCTAGCTGTGAAACACAGGGGAAGGAAACAAGCTACAGAGATGTAAAATGAAACAATTCTCTGTATGACCCCATAGAATGCTCACATACAGAGCTTTGAGGAATTTTCAGTTCAAAATAAAAAAACTTTTTTAAATTGTAAAAAAAAAAAAAAAGGAAGAAATGGCAAAATGGAGGTAAGCTAAAACAGAAAAAGGAAAACTTAGTTTCAGTAAAACTGAAGTAAAACTTTTTCTCTGAATGTCTCAGTCTAATTGTTGCCTGGTAGTTCTTATTCTTTTTTAAAAGCAGCTTAGCTCAATTTGAAAACAAAACATTGTGTCAAAAATCAAAGCAGAGCCATTGCATTTTGAAACCACTGAAATGAAACATTTAGGCTCCCAATATTTCTCCTTAGCAGAAACTACTGGATGAATTGCATCAAAACAAGAAAATAGCTTTGATCAATACCACGCTGTGTCTCTCAGTTAATACACTATTTGCATAAACAATTTCATCAGGCATTACTACAAGTACAATTGAGACCACAGAAATAAGTCAATCTGCCTACTGGGAAATGTGCAGTGGGATGCAAACTAAGCCACTCCCTACATTCAAGGACAAGTGTGGAGTAGCCAAAGAGAAAATTACATTCCCAGTGGTCCACCCATGCCTACTCCTAACTGGTAGTGTGGCACTGACACCCATGTCTGCTTCAACTGACTGAAAGAACAGCATGGAGAGTTTTTATGCATAAAACATTTGGTATGTATCTGCTTTTCCTTCCCAGAGAAGTCCAGAGCTAGAGACAGCACATATGGTTGGAAAGTCCTGCGACTGAAGACTGCCCAGACCAGCTCTAAGGATCAAGGCTAGGAGAAGATAATCAGATAGGAAGGGCTGAGAAGGTACAAAATCACAATGGGTGCAAAACTCTGGAAGCATAACTCAACCTAAAACTGCATCACCACATTCATACCCCATGGCCAGTTTGGCATGCCTCCCCTTAGGTCAAGCATTAACTCCAAGTGACCAGATGAATCCAGAAGAAGTATGGTGAGTCAGCAGGGCTAGTCTTCAGCGGCATCACACAGAGTGAGTTTCTGCAACCAGTCAGCCACACGTTAATGGAAACAAATGCCAGGATGGAACTATGTGACCACCTGCCACCAGAAGAAGTTCCCATTTCAGATGGAGGGCAACCTCACTCAAAAGTAACAAAGTGAGCTCTTGCCCCCCGGAAATAAACTCACCAAGCCTGCACACCTGCCCCAGCATGGCAAACAAGTGTGGTGCTTGGATGCCCAAGTCCTGGAACAAAGTGAAATTGTTTTGAATCAATTTGGTTTCTGGCATAAAATTTCTGCAGAATAACAAATGGCGGTTGGCCTCATAATTAACAGTTTCAGGGGTCTTCGAGAATGTGAATCAGAGGGGAACAAAATTTGAATAATGCATTAGTGAGAGTTCATGTTCTAGTAGCCCTATGTGGACTGTCAGTGTGTTCCAGCAACTTGTTATGATTTATCTTCATCAGCCATGGGCTGAAATTACCAGACTCCAATTACTTTGCTTTCCATGTTCAAGAGAAAAAAAAAAGCAAAAAAACAAACCACATTATGTCAGGCCTACCACAGGAGATAGTTTAAAATGCCTGAGGTAAAGAAAATAATCTACTATTCTCTGACATTCACTGCCTGAAAGTCATTCAAATTAACAACCATTCAAACTTGTTTAGTGCAAAGCAATTGCTTCTATTTTCTTCTTGTCAGTAACGTTAGCTTCAATTCAAATTAAACTCTTCAAAAATTTCAAAATGCAAAGTGAAATTCAGTGAGGCTTGACAGGGATGTGTAAGGGTCTTGACAGAACATACTCTCACTGAATTTGTCTTCTTTAATCTGTTAATTTTGAAAGTTCTATTTTCAAGGGAAAAAAAAGCCCTGATGATCTATACTTCTTTTACAGTCTCAGGGAAGGCAAGAGGTATATGCTGATATTTACCAGACTCATAATTTAATACCACTCCTAACATAACAAGGGCTACAGGCAGAAAAATAGATGTGCTCAATTTAAACTAACAAATTAAGCGATTATTTAGAAGAACAATTTGAGGTTTAGTTACATAGCAAAATACATTTAATAACTTAATAACCCATCACCATGAATGCTTAGACTTGTATAACAGGTCATTAACTTCTAAAGAATTTGTGCTTATAAGGTTAATGTCTACAGTGAGACAGGGAGTAGGTTAGATGGTTAAACAGTAGCTGTCACTGACTGCTCATATAGACACCAAGGACACTGGCTTTCATCAACATTCTTTCTTCATATGACACCCACTAGAAAAATGCTTTAATAGTTTCTATTATATTAAAATAAAATGAACAGAAACCCCCACAAGACACCCACATAGCCTCACTTTTTTGGTTTCATGTTTTTAAGAATAGAACACTGTAAAGTTGCATTACTAATGTGAATTCTGAACATATTCCTAAAGATAACTTTTCATATTGGTTGGGGAGGAGGGGACTGCAAGATTGGAGGGGGAAAATTACTTTTTATTTTATTTTCTATTCAAGAAATCAGGCAGGGAAAAAAAAACCACATATAAACTCATGCTGGCTGTGATAAATTCAAGCAAATTAGTACTGTTACAGTCCTTTATGGTACTGCATAATTCAACCTAAGAAAAAGCCAAATAATTTCTTACATGCTAGAAAATGAAAGTAGTAAATTTTGGTATTACATAGTTGACTGTTTCTAAGCACTAAACTTTTATTTTTAAACTAACAGTAAAAAAATTACAGACAATAATTAACTTCAAACAGTTTGGGGGCAGTAGCTGGTTTATAGACTAAATCAGATGGGTTGATAAGAGCCTGATGTCTACAGCTTACACATCAGATCCAGTTAGACCCATCTGACATTTCTTTACCCAGTCAAAGAATTTTCTGGGTTTTGGAGCATGTGTCAAGATGCCAGCTCCCCTGGGAAGACTGAGCAGTTACCTTTAAGGCAGGAGGCCTGGCATCACCATAACACATCACAACCCCAACACAGTAGTTAATGGTTATGAAAGAGTTTGACCTACTGCCTTATATTAACATTAATATCACTACCTTTACTGAGAGATTCAGCATGAAACTGGAAATAAGTAGCTTGACTTATAATTCCAGTTTCAGTGTCAGCCAGCCTGTGTTGCTCTCTCTAGGCAGTTTCATCACAGGTAATCTTAAAACATTCACATTTCATGATCTAGGCAGAATATACTTTTGCAGATATATGTCCAAGGAAAGGAGAGAGATATAATCAAAATCCTGGTCCTGCCCCAAAAGCATCAGCAGTGCAGCAGTTAGTTAATTAATGCCTGTGTGCCAGCAATTCTCTCTCCCCAAAATCTCCACATGTACAATGAGCAGATCTCATTTTCTACAGTGAAGAAGTCAAGCAGTGCCAATTAAATTGCCAACAAGGGGGACTCACACTAATAGCATGGATGGCTTTGCCTGGAAGTAGGCAAAGGGGCATTGTGTCATCTTTTCTACTCTCCCTGGAGAAGGGAAGGCTGGGGAAGGCAAGGTGATAACATCCAGAAGATATTCAATGGTAAAAAGACAAAGGACAAGAATGCCTCAAGTCATCTATATGTAAAGCAGTTTGCAGTCAGCATACAGCAACAAAATTAGGTAGAATTACTGGAAGGAAGTTAAGTAATGCAAAACCTTGTTTGGTTTTGAGGGAAGAACTTGCCTGTACTCAGAACAATATTCTGCAATATAATGCATACAGGAACACAATGATATTTTCTGAAGTAATAAGACAGATAATTCTGATTATGTCCATACAACTGATGTACCTCCACTCTCCTGAGGGGGGGGGGGCGGGCGCGGTGGGGACGAAGATTTGTCATACTGGAGGCTTCTAGAATGACTTTATTTTCTTGTTCTTCTGAGTAAGTCTGTCTCAAGCACTCATGAGAAAAATCCCACTTTATTTCTTTCATTACAAAACTCAAGGACCATTTTATGTGGCATAGATCACTCTGCTGTCATAAAGCTTTGCAACCACTCTAGGTCTTTGGGATTGGAAATGGAAAATTAATAGAAAATCTTATTGATTAGAAAGCTCAAAATATTAGAGTATTTAAATTCTCAAACACCAGATATATTGGTACAATAATATCATGCAGTACTTTATTGCTGATTTTCCACTCATTTTAGATACCAAATATTATTATTGCTTCTTACATGGTGGTAATACCTTGCAAGTTGATATTCCAACTAATTTATTTTTATGGGTCTTGATAACATTATTTTTTTCATTTTTGACAAAAAGAGGGTTATTAATCAAATACATTATTTAATTTCTGCTATTTTCACTTTACAGTAGAATAAGCAAACTTTGTCTTTCAAAAGTTAGACTTCTTATCTGGGAAATGATTGCACTCATTTATTAGCTATATCACATTTGTAGTAATTCAATCTGTTCTCCTTCAATCAATCTGCACTGTTAGTTTCTTGAAATAACTGAACTTTAATGTTATTCTATACTCCTGTTTCAGCTCTTATTTTCTGTGGAAATTGCACTGTAGCTATAGGAAATTCAGGAAAAACAAACCAGTTATCTTTATGATTTTCTTTGAACTGCCTGAACTGAGTTAAATGAAAGGCAACAATGGCTTCTTGGAACTTATCAACCTGACACAAAGCTTTTACAATCATAAGCAGCAGAGCCAATGCTTTTTCAGAAGCATAATGAAGCAGACTTTTTCACTGTGTTTATATGGAACAACACAGAAGGAAAATTCATACTATTGTAGAGTATCTTCTTCCTAACAGGAAACATAGGATAATACTGTTCAAGGATAATCCTCGTGGCACAGTCTCCATGTTTTCAGAATGTATGCAACTTCCTGACCTCAGGTTTGCATGCTGAAAGCTGAACTGCTTAACATTTTTAAATCCTAGTAATAAAACTGAAGCACCAGCTGAAACATTTTACCTAAGGAATGCCATATTCTTCAATTATGAAGTTATCTAGCTAGTCCAAATAAAATTAGAAAGTTTGAAACTTTTTTTGCAAGTATCAATCAGTTATATCCAATGGCACTCTTATGAACTGAGGTCATCCCAATTAGCTAGAGCTTTGGTTACACCAAGAATTCTGTGGCCACTACAGAGCATCAAGTGTCTAACAGGCTTATGTCAGATTTTGAGCTGAGCATGTGGTTTATTCTATCAATGCTTAAAGGACAAAAATTCCAAAAACCATCCTGCCAAAAGCTCAGAAGCTTGTGACTTGTGAATCCTCTTCTCTTTAGCTTCAACAACTGCTGAACACATCCTTTAAAAATCAAGCACAACTTATGATTTAAAAATCAAGCACAACTCCAACTGTATAACAAACTGAAACACTACATCACTCTTCATTATTTTATTTTGGATATTTCTTTGTTTCTTCTGCATCAGATGTTCATCGGTGAGAAATGAAAGGGTTGACCTCCCATCTTCTTCCAAGAATTTGTCTTTTTTTTTCCTGCCTTGTCAGCAGAGAGCAAAAAATATATGAAACTAAGAAAAATAAACCCATAAAATTATATGTATTGCTAAGGCAGTTTGGGACTGGTGTTACAGAGAAGAGTGACTACAAGAGGAATAAAAGCAGGTACTGATGCTGGCAGGACAGAACTACAGCCTTCCTTCAATTTACATTAGTCCACATCCATAGATGTATTTAAATTTCCAGGTCCAGTATCAGATACTTAACTGGAAATTGAAATCCTGATACAGAAGAAAGATTGAAAGTGAATACCCAAGGGTTAGGGAGTTGATGAGAAAAACAAGTGAAGTCGTAAAGCACATCCAATTCACTGCCATCAGCACTAGGGAAAATGGTCGAAAGGAAGAAAATTAGGAAAATAGCCTTGCATTCTCTGCCTTATTTTTTATTTTCTACACAAAAACAAAAATACAAACCTCTCTCCAAAACTCACCAATCTGTCCATTACAAAACAACTTATACAGGACAGTATAAGAAAACAAGCATATTGAGCATGAGGAAAAGGTTGAGTGGTACCATAAATGCTTGAGAGGAATATACAGTGAAGATGGTTTTATCTTAGATCCCTTAACTTCGGACCAGGTAAAGCTGAGTAACATTTCACATGTGGGATTTTCAAAACATCACAATTACACTCCAGCAACAAGAAAACAAAATCTATACAGAATTACTTAAATTAAAAATGAAATATATGAAATGGATTTTTTTGGATGTAAATTATATTGGCATGCTTGGTAGCAAACATTTTTTAAATAAAATGTGCTTTTCAACTTAAACAGTAACTGCAGGAATGTAAAAAAATTACAGCTGCATGGGCTATCATAAGAAATACCTCAAAGTTAGCACTTTATTTAATTATACAAAAGTGTAACATTAAATCGATTTCTTGTGCACTGTATTAGTGCCTTGCTTATTGCAAAATACTTTTGTATTGCTTTTGTCAACATAAATTAAGACTTGCACAATTTTTTCTGAGAACACTGCTAAATTAAATTATGTGCTTTGCAAGTATAATATTAAACTGATGAATTAAGCTTCTAAATTCCATTAAACCATTGCATTTCCTTTATATTCTATAATGGAATATTAAAAATCAAAACAATTCTTAAAAGATATCTTCAATAATCTGCACCAAGAACAACTGAGCTACCAATTTGAAATAAAAAAATAAAACCAGGAAATTTGCATCCCATCTATAAAAACTTTTAAACTTACAGCAGTTCTTTATTCATTAAAAATCAAACAGCAGAGAGAATGCTACCAGCAATTAATTTTTCGGCATGGTTTGCACTATCATTTCAAGGTCAGGTTTCATTGGCCATGCCTCAGTGGGAGCTTCGTTTTGAGATCACTAAACACTGCTCACAAGGGAAACATCATTAAACATGTACTTGAAAAAGTGAAATTACTTACAATAGCAACAACTAAAACACTCTGCCATCCTGCCTCAACGCATTTGCCCTTCAGACAGAAGCAGGTGCCTTTCAGTAAGCATTGAGGAGCTACCAAATCTACCACTGGTGGAATACTTGAGTGTACCCTTAATTACAGTTTGATCTTCTGACCATAGATCCAAAGACTGGTCCAGTCCTCATGAATGTCAGATGGAAATACAAAACCAGAGACCAATATTTCTGAGAAAAACTAAAAGCAGAACACCTAAAAGGCAAATTACGACCAATGGAACCGAAGGGAATAAAAAGCACAGTCACCCTTGGCAGAGATCAGCAGCAATCTTAACAGACGGATTTACTCCACCACAACCATCACACAAGGAAATCCGATCTCTTCAATATTAGTGGCTATATTCAAACTCGTGCCACAAGTATAATTTCTATCTCTAGTAGTTCTTCCCTATTTCTTCAAAATCCTTTTAAACTTTAAGAACATCTTCAGAAAGCCTCTCCCCTGGAACATGACAGGTTCTTTCCCTAACCATCTTTATCTTGAGAAACAAATCTTAAGTTCTACTTCTTGGATGCTTGCATATTTTTTTTTTTAACTTCCAAACTGCATTTACTTATAACTTATATTGCTCTTTTAAAATTTTATATTTACCCCTAATATAATTCCTTGACACAACTGTTAAGATTAAATAGTTCTTTCTCTCACCATAAGCTGTCCTCACAATGCAGGGGTTTCTAAACAGTAGGGTGAATTCAGGTTGCTGCAGACATCCAGTTGGCTGGTAAAATTTATGTACCCCTCTCACATGATTGATTGAGATCAAGACATGACTATGATGCAGAGACAACAATTTGGAAAAATGTACTGAAAATAAGTGGCTGCTTCTTTGCAAATGTCTCCTGACAGGAATATAGTTTTGTCTATTTTTTCAAATTCAGAAAATACAACAGGTATGGATTTCTTTTCCCCTTCATATCTATTGTAATACACTGGGGGAGAGAAAATAGTTGTAACCATCTGATTTGTTATTACAGATATTACAATAATTTACAGAAAAATGTTTCAGTAAGCTGAAACCTTTTTTTTTTTTTTTTTTTTTACAAAGCTATCAGACTATTTTTCTTGCAATTGATATATATTTCAACACATCTATTCATTTGGGTGCACATACATAGTTTTAAATTTCAAAACAAAAGTTTATCTATTTCTTTCAAACACTTTTGTAGAAAATACTGCCAGCAACACCTGTGGATGGTGACAGACATCCATAAACAATTGCTGGAAGCAATCAGGGACCACAAGATTTCAGTTCAACACTGCAGTGCAAACAAAGCTGGATCTTTTACTGTCCTTGAACAGAACTAAGACTATCAGTCTGCTATTTCCCCCCACACACACTTTTAAAAGCAGCAAGAAAGACTGATTTTGAAGCATGTATTTCACCATGACTCTTTTGGGAACTGTTGATGGTTCTTCCATCTAGGCCTTGAATAATTTTCTTACAATTTTTCTTACAAAAGGTAGATGAATAAACATACTACCCTACATTGCCCCACGCTGTCCCCTGACCCCAGCCTTCAAGAATGAGCTGCCCCTTGCCTACCCCTGCAACTCAATTACTGTAGTACATGCCAGACTTTCAACAGCAAAAGTACAGCAAGGATTTGAAATGGACAGATTGGTTCTCACATCTTGCAGTGCCTTTATGTCTTCCCCAGCTTTACAGTACACTAGATCTTAACTGCAAAATCTGTGTCTCACAACCTTCATCTTCTCTTGTCCCTTAAGCCCATAGGAAGCTGTACCCTATGCATCTTCCCCCAGAGGACATGGGAAGCCAAGAACTGCCTCTGTATGTTAGTGGTCTTATGGAGGAAGAAACAGAGTCCACCACTTTCCAGACAACATGAGTTGAACTACATGGCCTAGAGCAAGCTGGGGGAGGAGAGTACTAGTAGTAGTAGCATTACCTCTTGTGGTGGTGAAGTCTACCAGCTAGTTAATTCCTAAGAAAACCTAAGATAACAGAGTGCATTTCAAGACTTCTGTTGGCCTAATCTACTTTTTATTTTAAAACAGGAAATGTTATCCTCTTGTATAAGGACTTTGACTGATACTGATGTAGTACAGCATGAGAAGGAGGGGCTTTAGTAAGTAAATGCTGGCTTCACCACTTCTGGGATTTTCTCTGGCCATGTATAACTGTCAAGAGAGCAGAAGGATCCTTCAGACAAAGCAAAAGGCCTGAGGGCCAGCAACTACAGAAGATACAGTCTGTTAACTCTTGGCACACATACAGCAACATCACCAATACAAATCCAGAAGTTATAGAAGGTTACAAAGAAATTGAATTAGAGATGCTCCACGAGCTCCACAAAAACAGCAACACAAAATGTAGAGATCAGTGAGGTAGACACTGAGTGTGTAAGTCCAAAGACAAGAAGTCACAGGGAAACAAACTTGGTCATGTTTGGCTTTATATCCAACATCTAAATAGACAGGGAAAGACATGTAGATGACAAACAAAATTCTGTAGCCCTCTGAAGAGCTGGAAGGCTACTTTTAATGCAATTTAGCTTTTAAAAACAAAGGTGAAGCTTGCTACAGAGAAACCTGCTACACATGCTTTAACTTCACTAAGAAACATCAGAGCAATGCTCTAAAATGTGCAAATTCAAACAATTTAAGTGTTTGCATCTTTTATGCATTTTAAGGGAAATAATTCTCTTTTAAATGTCAAAACATATTCTTTTATTAATTTTCTTTTTCTCTAACTGCCAGCAGAAACTTTCAAGTGAAAAAATTAGAAGGATATTCTTATCTATTGTTCTTGTTTATAGAAAATTATATTCACAAAAGTTCTGTTACAGTAAGAGCAGAATAAAGTATTTACAAGTTAAGAAATGCCACCTTTGAGATATAAGTAACAACCTTCATTCAATTTCCTTATGCATATGCATTATTATATTATTTTCCTTAAGGCAAGATAGAAAAATCTATACATAAAAATACAATGTCAACTAATGTAAGTGGTGCAGGTTAAAAAAGGCAATAAATGCAACTATGTATATATTTTTCCTGCACTCCTTGTATACAGCTTTTAAATAATCAAACTAGATCAGAAAAGGCATATCAAAGAACATACATTATTGACAATTAGGAAAAAGTAAGTGCAGCAGCATTAGTATCTTGCTGCATGAGCCATTACACATATTTTGCACATAGAAGCACATGGTCCACTAGGTATTCATCAGAGAACCTCCTGAAAGGTTTGCCTGCTCTGTAAGCTACTCATGTTTGTCGTAATACGAGTTTCACAATCTACTATTTGATCCGGCTCATGCTATGATAGTTCATCAGTTTTCTATTCTCATGCAGTAACACTACAGAAAAAGCATCTCAATTTGCTCTATAAATCTAAACAAAAAAATTCCAGTTATCCTAACTCTCTTTAACGCTAACTAATTAATCTTGTAATTGCAGCTAAAAAAATAACTGACACGACTGCTTTAAGATTAGAAGAACAGAAACTGAGGCATACTAAATAGATACTACATCACTAAAAAATGATATATTGGTTATACATAAGATACCGAAGTCCTTGTATCTGAGTCAGATCAAGTATGTTAAATTTTAAAATCTTTCAAATTTGGAATTAGTGGGTTTTTCCACTACATCACAGGTTAAGAAAAGCCAGCCAGTTCCAGGATGGTACTGACTATTACTGGAGGATGTTTTTTATTTTTCTCAGTTTTACAATTTTTCTTCGCATATACAGAAATCTAACAGTTGCAACAGTAGCATCTATCAGTTCAGAATTAAAGCAAGTTTACTACAAAATCTGTTTCAGCAATATGCAGAATACCATAATAGTGGTGGATATCATCATTGTCAGGCAGTACATGACTGATACAAAAGATGCAGAGCCTCTCTATTTGCTATTGGAAAAAAAACAAAAACAAACAAAAAAAAGGAAGCACAAAATCCTGCCATAAAACCCCAGCATGTGCACACGCTGCTGGGAAGACAGTGGAAAAAGAGTGATTACCTCTCTCCAAGCTATTATGGGAATTAGTACACAGCTAACGGGGTACTCAGATCATACTGGAAAAGGGACTCCAAAAGTGGAGCCACTTTGAAGAACTGCTTGTGTTTTCACTGGTTTCCTAACTGACAATGACTTATAGTTTACCGGAAAAAAACTCTCTCTCTACTAACATATTCTAGGCACTTCTGTGGCCAGCATCAAAGGAATCTGGATAACTATTTCCCCATTTCAGTCAGTGTTCAAAGCCCATTCACTATATATCAGTTGAGCTCCAGCAGAGAAACAACTTGACAAGACAGAAGCTGAAGCAATATGTGTCAAGGAGATTGAATTCCACTTTCATATTAGTACAGGAGAAGACAGTGCATGATTATTGCTTGGAGCATGTGGTTGTTTAGGGGATAATGCTGGTACCTTAACACTGAGAAGTAATGGAAATTGTCTGTCTTGTTCTTATTCTTTCTGAGACAGTCGCTTGTGATATGTCTTGTTACACTGCCAGGTCATTTCTCTCTTCAGGCTCCTTAAATATCACCTGTCCAAGCTGACAATCCATCTCTCCAATGATGGCATTATGCTTTGTCCCTTGCTAAATAGCCAGACACTTTACCAAGGATGAAAAGTCACACTTTACTTGCAGAAATTAAAATATTAGAGGCTGGGCTCTATGTTAGAGCTCTTCTGTCTACAAGGATGCTCAGACACCCAAGTGACAAGGCATCTTATTCTGCAGCAGTCCAGGCCTATGTCCTCCTTTATGTTCTTGTTCATCATGAGACTATTCCTAAAATGGCAAAATTCAAAGTGATTGATTCTATTACTAAAATTTCAAAGAACTAATAAAAGCATATACAATGGCTTTCACATCATCATTGCAGAGCTCTGAATACTCCATTTTCTCTCACCAGCAATTGTTCTGTGCAAACCCTGTACCAAAAAACAGACCTTCAGCACCAGAAGAAAAATAGTTTCTTCATGAGCTGTCAGTGCTCTATTTACCCCACACTATAAGTCCATATCAGATGGAGAAAGGCCTAACATGAAACACAGAAAGGTTGGTGAGAGTAACAATGGGATATTTAAAGATATATTTTTTTGCAACTCGAGGCTGAAAAACACAGATTTTAAATACTACAAGGTGGGTTTTTTTGCTGTTGTTCTTTTCTATAAATGCTTCACATTTGTTTCCTAGCCTGTGTTGTGGTTGAAATACGTGAAAGGAAGCCTGCCCATCATACCCAAGGGCCTTGGACAGAACTACTGGTGGAGGAAAAAACACATTGGCACGTATGTCTACTGAGAGAATATGTAAAGGGTCCAATAGCCTAGTTTTAGGACAACAAAGTGCATACCAGAAGCATCTGACATTTTCTAATTTAAGTCTGTCCACAAGACAAACTTTCAGAGTGCACTGAAAGAGTACAGCTTCCAGAGAACTTGGACCCCATGGGATGCCACAGACCAGCAGAAGCCTTACCTACTGGAACGCACAGCATGTCTATTTCCAAGAGAGCTTTAAATCACCTAGTGTCATCACAGAAAGCATTTTACAGACTCAGAATTCCCACCTTTAACTTGCAAATTCTTTCTTAAACATAGAGACAGTAAGCTGATTTGTGAAAGCAATATTGAAGAGTGATAGCACCTTTTTCCCCACTGTGGGACCAGATCAAATTAACACTGGAGAAAAAGACCCTAAATTTGTGAACCATCTTTATTTAAGGCACACAACAACTAGTAAATTCAGGACTAAATAATTCACAGTAAGGCATACACATCATTGTTTATTGATTTCTACAAAATGCTGTTGTATATATCTTTTCCTCATTGTATAACCTATGGGTATATGCTCTGAATAAGCCCATCAATAAAGCGACAATGAAAAATGTCTACCATCTCAATTTACCTTACAAATATGCATCCACTACCTTTTCCAATTACTACTAGGCAAGATAAGTCACATCTATGAAACTTTTATTTGTTTCTTTTCTGTATAGGTTCTTATACTATATGCATCACCATATGAACTACAAATCTACAAGCATGTTACCCAATATGAATAACTTCTACAACATGTTATTAGTTCCCTAATTCTTTGTATGGATGGAAGCACATTTGCTTTTAAATTATAAATTATGTTGCAAGGCGGAAGGAATAGCTGAATTTGAAGGGGGAGATATAGTTGTGTTAAAAAAAGTTCATAAATACATTGATCTCCACTGATTTCTATACAGTAGGATTGCTGCATTCTTTCTACACTCCCCACCCACCCCTCAAGTCAACACCAAAAATAGACTTTGCATGGACAGACATAAAGAACTGTTAGTCACACTGAGAGCTGAATGCAGAGCAGTTGTACTTCTTTATTGTCGAGGGGGGCAAGGGGGAGGGTGGGTGGTGTCTGTCTCCACGATCCCAAAAACTATATCAGTAATAAAATCTGTCACTGAATGAATAAAAATGTCTAACACATGATCTTAATTGTATAAGATCCTCATCGTAACCTATTTATCTGTGGAAAGTATTCAGACAGATAAATCCAAGATCTCATTACAGCCAGTAAAATAAAAGTGCTTACTCCAAATAATAAAAAAGAAAAAAAAAGTCATGTGAGGTAAAGAAAGGTAAGACAAATTTCTGGGGAGACATGCACAGTCACCCCTGCTTTCCAAATGACAATGAGAGACAAAGTGAGCTGATTTGCCAAATGTGACATCAGAGGCCACAAATGAAAAGCAGGTTTCTTGAAAAGCAGTTCTGCTCTGTCTTTGAAGGTCATTACTTTAAGGAAACATGGTACAATTCAATTAGTTTATTTATTTGTAGTCATCTAAGACGCTACAAGTTGTGAACTGTGACTATAGCACATCATATTCCAGTGAGTGCTCATGCTTTGACATTTCACCCTAACTTAAGAGGTAACTTTGCAGACAAAAAAGCTACATTGTCAAACACTGAGCACAGTTTCTCTAAAATAAAGGTAATAAACTACAAAATGTATACTTATGGTACCATCATAGTATCTGAAGTTTTATCTAAATGATAATTAGGCATGTTGTAATTTCTAAGAGTAATGGAATAGCTTTCAGCAATTAAATGACCTGAAAAACAAAGTGCATAAAAAGAAATAGTTTTCAAAGGTAAGCTGAAATAAAAAATACTAGTATACAAAAGAATGTAAGACTTTTGCACTTGGGTTGGAGATGTGAAACACAGAAAATAAATTTTAACTGCATGAGAAATCATTGCCTAAATCACGTCTGCATCTCTAAAGCCAGTATTAATTCTGGTCATATCACACATAAACAACAAGATTGTGTTTACAGATTTTAACTTGCTGCCCTAATTGTTTTCTTTTGGTTTACTAATCCTCTTGACAACAACCTCTTGCCCAAGACCATACCTTTAATTCTACTGAACAGGATGCTACATACATAGTTGGAAAGATGTGGATAAAGGATTTAGGTCAGAAGGAAAGTAATTTGGCAAACAATTTCAAATAGGCACCCTAAAAAGCTTTAAAACATTCTCCAATACTAAGGAAAGAGTGGGGAATTTTGCTCTGGCTTACAAGCCAAGGACTACAGGACATCATTTGGTTCTAGTGCCCAAGTGACAGCCTTAACAGTCAATGATTCTTAGGTTTCTTTTCCCACTCTGTACATATGGTCTACTTTTGTTTTACTACACTGCAGCTGGCCCACTTGAAACACAGATTAGCATCACTCAATTCAAACCACTGTAAATTAGTAACTCAATTATTTATTCAAATTGCTTCTCTTCTACCAGTTTCACAATCTCTCGTAATTTGCCAGCTTTATCATAGTTATGGATCACATGGAACTGTTCCTGATAGGACCCAAATAGAAATGTTTATTCAATTAATCTATAAAACTGGTTTTAGATATATAAGCTATTTCTTCTCCATTTGAGTTTATTTTATTCTGGTTTCTTAATCAGAATGCTTTGTATCAAATTAAATGCATTAGTGAAGAACAATATCGCCTTTATTAACCAAATCTGTAATTTAATTTTTAAAAATCAAGTTATTCTGACAAGATGAGTATTCTATAAACCTGTTGACTGTCTCTAATTATATTACTTCCTTAATTCTTCATTAATCAACCCTGGTATTGGCTGTTCATTATTCTGTTCAGAATTAGAGTCAAGATGACATGCTTTTAATTAATTGGATGATCCTGAGCCTTTGTGCCAGTATTTTTAATTTCTGTTTTCAAGTCATCTGGAACTTTCCAGAACTGCTCCAGATTCTTATTTTCAAACAGCAAACAAAACCAGGTAACATTAAGAGTCCTGACAAGTCATTTTATGTTTCTGGACACAGTGATAACCTGAGGTGTGACTTAACATAAGCTGCTGCTTAATATGATCCTCAACTCACTGTTACAATGGAAACTATTTCATTATAATTGCATACAAAAGCATCAGCTGATCCATTCCCCCTCTCAGCACCAGCAGGAGGATTTACTGAAAAATAAAACAAAGAGACTGAAATTCACTCAGCTCTGCCTCATACAGTCTAGGTTCAAATTAGGTGAACAGAATTATGCAATGAAATAAAGTTGGAAATATTAAAAAAAATAATAATTACATGAAAAATAAAGATTTATCTAACAGAATAAAGCCCAAAGAATTGATGCCAATAAGAACCAGGGTTTTTGGAAAGAATGACATAATATCTCTCTGTAATGGCTCTGGAGAGAGACAAGGAGGAGAGAGAAAGAACATTGAATACTATTGGGAAATCACAGCAACATGCCCCCTCTCAGAACACGCTGCTGATACTGCTTTCCTCTTCCACCCTTCCACATCACTACTCCTGCTACTCACAACCTTCCCTACTCCACACTACTCCACACAAGGGTGCCAAAATAACAGTAAAAATTAAGTGTGCTTTCAAAACACTTTAGTGCTGCAATGACCAGAGCAACTTTCAAAACCTTATTAAAATTTTCTGATTAATTTTTAGTAGTGATAAATGAAAATACAATAAAAACCAGTCCTATAAAATGTTGTTCTATTTACGTATTTACCAATGCTTAAATGCTATAAAATATTGCGTTCCTGAAAAGTTGATTATCTTAATTATGAAAGCAAACTAAAGTATTGAACACAATAATGCATCACAGTAAAAAAAATGCTTTATTTCAGACAGAATTAAAAATAAAAGCTGCAGTTCAAAAAACCAAAAACCAAAAACACACAACAATCCAGTGCTGTGAAAAGGAAAGTCATGTTTTTTGGAAGCAAATACAGACCAAAAATTTGTGAATATCAGTCCCCAAACTCTGGAGAAGCTATAATCAGGCTGTGAGTTATCTGGCCCACGTGTACCCACAGCACTTTCAAGTGCTGTGACATGAATTATTGCCCATATCCATTCTTTTACAGCTGGAATGGGCACTGTGGATTAATGTACTGCAATACATTTTCTTGCCACAGACAGTGCTCCTCTCAGAAGTGTGATCTATTGACTAGTTACATGCACTTTGGATAAATCACAATGGTCTCAGTGCTATGGCATACTATGCTCTGGGAAAAGATGCCAAACAAACCAAGGTGAGATAGGAGATGGAGAAATTACTTGAGAGACAGGGAAGCTCTGTGTGGTGTTGGCAGATGCTCCTTTTTGCTCCCCAGTCTCTATTACACAGTGAAGTGGTATCCTGACCTCGTGCCCTTCACCAGAAAGAGAGTACTTTGAATAAAGTACTTCTGTCGACTTGGTGACTTTGCACTGAAGCCTTGACTGACCTGCAAGTCAAGTGCCAATGACCATAACCATGTCTTGTTGTAGGTAACTTATCCCTCACTGACCACTGGTCAAGAACTCAGAAAGAAGGCAAAGGAAGAGGTCACTGCACACAACAGAGACTTAAAACAGCAGCCCACCTACCTAGGTCTGCTAGCCTAACTCTTAAGCGAAGAGTATCAGTGCGATTTACTGCTGCATATGACACTACACCAAAGCAGCCATGAACAAAGTTTAACCCCAAAATGAGGCAAGAGATAATTCAGAAACCCATCTCTCATTTTATAACATGGAACTCAATGCTGCAGGAAGAAAGTTTCCAGTTAGTGCTGAGGAAACTTGCAGCTGCAAATAGCAAAGAAATGATACTAAGCAAGGCTGAATATAGTAAACAAAAAAAGTTGAAAACTAATTTAGAAGAGGCCAGTGTATGAAGTTGCAGTTTACTGCCAATTCAACTGAGTCATCAGCATGTACTCTTTTGAAAAAGAGGATACCATGCTTAATTTACACAATCATCTGATAGAACTAGGCTGCATAGTCTGCCTGGTCTTTTGCTGGGTAAATCAGCTGCACTACAGTTCTTTCTTCTGAATGCAAGCTTCATTAGGTTTCTATATGCAGTATGGGTATCTCATCAGTGGCAAGCAGCACAATAAGCAGAGTACAGTTGCATGTGCCACATGATGGTCCAAATCACAAAACTCTCCAACAGGATGCTCTCTCAAAAACAACTCTAGTATTCAGCCTTAAAGGGAATGTGATGAAATTCCTTAGTCCAAACCTTTTCCACTGTTTAAATACATCCCTACTCTGCCTGNGGAATCTGATAGCAAGATCTTAAATGTTTCCAATTACTACCTGGCCAAAAGCCCAGAAACAGTCACAAGTGCCAAATGCATTTGTAAAAACAACAGCAACTTATAAATATTGGTGTAATGAGGGCCCTTTTGGAATGACAAATGTGAAATAATTTTTAAAAGTATCATATTCATTTTCTTAAAAGCTGTCTATCCTTAGTTTATTCTTAAAAAGTGTTCAAATTGTAAACAACAAAAATATAACTAATAAAAACATGTAAGTTAAACACTCAGAATGTATTTAGACATCTCTTGATGCTATATGCTAAGTCCCAAATGATACCTACTTTGAGGGAAATAAGGTAAAAATTCTGTTTGAAGCATTGAAACAACTGCTTTTCTGTAAAAGTTAATATTTTTCTCCGTTTAACAAAAAAGCAAAACCAAAAAAAAGGTTGAAAATTACACACTGTATTTTTATTAGCTTTCAAAGACTTAAATTGAAGATTCTGTACTGCAAGGGACATAAATGAAGAGCACAGCTTATCCATTCAGTGCTGTATTTTCCAGAACCTTCTTATGATGTTTACTGTACAAAATTTTACATGATCATTGGTTCACATGCCAACATCCTAAATTATCATGCACAGCACACAGCAAAGCCCATAAATTCATGTCCCTACCCTGAACCCTCTGCCTTCACTCTGCAAGTGTAAAAGGCAAACAGCACCGACTGAAGTAGCACTGCATGAATCCCACATCAACACATGCAGATTTTATACTGCCATGTCCCTTTCACTGCACTCATTTTCAAAATAAACAACAATTTTTATGTAACCACAACAACATTTGAATTTTCCAAATGGACCATGCAAGGTCAGTTTCTCAATGGCAACATCATTGGGGTCTCTCTGTTATAAATTTCAAGGCAACGAACAAAAGCCTTTAAGCTTACTTTAGTTTCTCGTTATTTCCCCATGTTTTGCTTTTTTTCTTGCTGGAGGAGAATTCAGCAGAATCCTGTATTCTGTGTATACTGTCTTCAAAATTAATACATGTGGAAACTGTACGCAAACATTCTGTGCTTGAAAAAGGCAGCAGAAAGCAGACAAGTTCCCAAGCCTTCAACTGCAGGCGATCATACGCCAGTGCTGTGTCGCTGAACCAGCATCTCCTCTATCATGCCTGGGGCTGACTGTTACCAATAGCAGGCCCGTGTGATGGATAATGAATTTGAACAATCAAATAACAATAATAATAATATCATCGATGTATAGTGTTCCATTCTTAGCTCTGCTAAAGCTATGTAGTGTGTGTGTGTCCCACCACCCTCACTCATTTTACTATCAAAAGCAATTCATACAACCAACAATTTACTAAAATCAAGTCACTTGGAAAAAAATGAAAACACAAAGAACTGTTTCTCCAACTGGTCTACAATTCTTCATGTTTTTCTGAAAAATCACACCCTTGCACTGAACTTCAGTAAAATAGGAGCAAGCAATTCCACTGTGTACATATATTAAATTCTGGACAGGCTGAACTATTGACCTCCTTTTCTACTAAAATATCAGTTAATCATAAAACTGAGATGGTGAGCTGTTACTCAGAAGCAGCAGCCAATATAAGAGAATAACTTCTAACTTACAGTTGAAAAAGTAGGCTAAGTGGACAATTTTAGATTACCACGTATTTTCTACACTCCCTTACCTCTCCAAGGAAAGACAATCACAACTCAGAGGATACACTCAGAAGGACAGCATACCTCAAAGCCACAGAAAACAGCCTTAAAGATTACTTCTGATTCAAGCGTTACCCTCTAACTTCTGTTTTAGTGTTAAAATCCTTGGGAATTGTCAATAATGTGAGCAATGACACCAGGCAAAAAGCATTGTCATAATGAAATAAAACCCAGGTGCCCTGTGAGGACTGATGGGGAGGCAGGAGCCTTCAGCATCAGCACCTGGGAACACAGCGCCCAGTACCATCATCAGTGGTGTTAAGAAAAACGAAAAAAAAAACAACCAACATACAAGTGATTATTAAGGAGGATAATGTCAGAAAATAGTGTTTTGCTTCAGATGTTTTAGACTTCAGCCATTTAAAAACACTCAGTCTTTTCATATATTTGATTGCTCAGCTGTCTTTAATCGCAGACTAATAAAACAAGACAATTCGCAAAATGCCTTTGCTCAGCTTCAGCACAGGAAAGATTACCTGGCAAATATCAGGTAGACAAACAGGCTGTCAGAGGACTTAACTAGTGGAAGAATTCTCTCTTCATTAAAGAACAATTTTATTTAGAATTAGTGGAAACATTTAGCAAACAAGTCACTAGACACTAGTTTGGCTATGAGGAAGATAGAAAATTATCTAAATACCTAATAATAAAAGTGCATGTATGGTAATGGAACAAGTACAATTGTCACTCAAATCACTAAGGAGTAAGATACACCTCCTGCAAAGCACAGGCCAACTGATCAATAATGTGTTATTAAGAAGTATCATGAAACTGTAAATACTGAATGAACTATGGGGGAAAATATTTTAATCTTCATTTGAAAACAATCCTAATATTTGCTTAAGTTTTAAACAGAGAGCAGAATACCAACCTACTCTCATTATTTTTTCAGTGAGTTTGCTGTTGCTGCTACTCGGAATGTAAAACTTTAACGCTTACAATCTCATCAGATCAATGTTCACTAATGTGTGCTTTTAAATCTGTATAGAGAGAAGTCAAATTCAAATTGAAAATTCATTTATTTCCTGCCACTCTATCTGACACTGAGCAGATAAACAATTATAACTTGTTTCAGAATTTGAACTAATAGGTATAAAATTTAAGGAAAGACAAAATTGACAAAGAACACTGACAGAAAAGTGAGCATCTGTCTGAAAAATAAGCGATCTTGTCAGAAATGAGAATTAGGAATAATTGAAGAATCTCCAGAAAGAAGATATTGCTGCAGAGATGTCATCTGCAGTAAATCACCTGCCAGTCACTCATACTGGCAGCAGCAGAGACTGCAGGGTGAGCTATTCCACTATTACCTTTACCTTTTCTTATTAATCTCTTTGGAAGACACTAATTTTTATGTTTACAATTTGCCTTTTAAAAGCAAAATATATAAAAAGAAAAGAAAATCACGTTGACTGGGGCTTGAAGTTGTCTATGAGAAGCCTGGGGAGAACACTGCAGAAAAGGAAGGTCTGTCTCATTTTCCAGACAGGTGAGGAGGCAGCAGGGTGACCTGCTGTTCAAGTTGGTTCTGTCCATGACTCATCCCTGATGCTGGGCACAATCCTTGAATTTTCACAAGCCCTTGCTGACTCACTGTGTTCTAACTGAAACTAGCTAATAGTAACATTCATTTGCCTTCACTTTGATGGAATAAAAAGAATTTCTTACTGCGAGGTAAATAGCTTAAAATTTCGTTATTATTAATGTTGACACAGTAGTTCAGATTTTTCTGCTGAAGTATTTTTTTTTTAATCTGCTTCATTTCATAGTGGATTAAGTTGAATTTAAATTTTTTCTCAAGACAGACTAGATTTTGGAGCCTTATACGCAAGAGTTATGCTAAAAATAACTTAAAAATAAAATCACACCCAGAAATACACTGTTTCCCTTAACTGGCTTCTAAAAATATGTCACATAAATAATGACTTCCTTTCTTTTCCTTTCCTATTAAAAAGCTTTAGTCTGTCATGACCTGGGTAAAGGAAATTATATTTTCTTAAGTGCTAGGAAAAGAACATGAACATTTGGATTTGTTAGTCTCAGCTCAGCCTCTTTAAAACAAATGGTTTTCCAATTCCTACTTTTTCAAAAGAATGTCTAAATCAATTCAGTACAATAAATCAATGCTTTAACCTTACTCAGATCTCAACAACTGTCACTTTAACTGAGATGGACACGCAGATCTTTCTCTTCACTGGAAAGACTGTGATCTTATGTATAATTTAGTCTAATTCCAAAAGATGCCTTCAACTTAGTCTTACTCCATCTGCATGCCTCAGCTTCTGACAGTATTATGCCCAATGGAAATTGCAGCTTTCCCTTCTGATTACTTTAATGCAATTTTGAATAGACGGTTATGAACACACTTTGCCAAATCTAACACAGTGCCAACTTTAAAATACTATCACAGGTCCAAGAAGTCCTGAGATTAAGGGGAAAGAAAACCCACAATTTAAGTTATACTCATTTACCTCCCAATCTGAGATTCAAATCTATGATTTTTTTCCTCCTAAAACTATGAGATGTAGGCATTATCTTTCTTCTTGTGAAAACGAAGATTAAAATAACTTTAAGTATCTTTAGACAGAACAGCATACAACATAAGTTCGCAATGCTTAATCTTCTTGGTGCTGGCCACTCAGGGGCACTCTAAGAAACAAGAAGAAGACTGTAGGGCTCAGCAGCACATGATTTTGGTGATGGTAGTCAAAAATGGAGAAAACACTCTTATTAATATCTGCAATTGTACCTTATGATTTGCAGAATCATAGAACATCTTGAGTTGTAACCTACCCTCAAGAATCATTGAGTACAACTCCCGGCCCTGCACAGCCCCAAGGATCACACCATGTGCCTGAAAGCATTGTTGAACTGCTTCTTGAACTGTGGCAGGCTTGGTGCAATGACCACTTCTCTCAGGAGTGGTCATGGCTAGAGATTTTAGTATTTGGACTTTAGTTCTTAGAGATTCTGGCAGGCCACGTGTTACTGCTTGAGAAAAGACAAATTATACCAAAGTACACTACATTGTTTTTATACAATTCTATTTCTTAAACATACCATTTTTTCCCCATGCAAGTTCCCATGTGTAAGTCGACTTAAAATATAAGTGAAAAATCTGAAGGTGAAAAAAGGCAGTCTGTATTTTCCAGAAATCATGAGATCTTCTTGCTTGCATGAGGAGAAGCAAAATGTTTTCTTAGTTTTCTAAAGTCCCGCCTCCTAACCTACCCTCCTAGGATTAACAAACAGCAACCCAGACAATGACTGATCAAAGCAGAGGACACAGCAAGTCCTTATTGGCCAGAAATTGGAACGTCCTGGGGATATTATGGTATCTTTAAGTTCTGCTACAAGTTACTGGAACCAACAAGCCTGCCAATCAATTAAACCATTAAATAAACAGTTTGAAGGCTTTGTTCATTTTTGCAAGGCAGTACTCACCAGCACACTTGGTCCTGGTGATGAGTGGTGGTCCCGGCTGCCCAGTCCCACCTTCACCCGGTCTGGTGAGCAGGACCCGAATCTCATATTCAGTGTCAGGGTCCAGGTGCCAGAGCTTGTATGTTGGTGCATTGACAGCATGGGTTTCAGTCCAAGTCCCAGACGTCATTCGGTATTCCACTTCTTTCAGGATAATGGGTCCATCCCCAATGATGGAGTTGGCATTCAACTGAATGAGCAAGTATGTAGGCCCAACACCCAGCAGCTGCGGGGGTGCTATTGGCCGAGGTGGCTCTGCAGGGGAGACAAAAAAATAAGCCAGTGATAAAACAAAAAACAGAAAACCCACTAAGCAGAGGACTCTTTACACAGAAAGTTGTCAGATTTTGGTCAGCAAAGATTCCAGAACTCAGAAGCATGTTGAAGTCAATGCAGAAGACCTGAGGAGAATTTCGGCTGATGGAAGTGAGTGGAAGTGATGGAATCTGCTCACTGCTACTTTTTCCATTTAAAATTCTCAGCTAGGGACCATGAAATCCTATTTGACTTATATATTGCTGCTTCTTAAGATTTCTTTCCGGAAGAAAAAAAAGCTTATCTATATAATTTATTATGGCAGCAACTTGAAATTTTCTTTTATTGACTGAAGCTACATTTGTACTTTCCTTATAGAAAGAGCTTTGACAAGTGATACACTAGCCCTGCACAGAACCTTCTAAAAAATGAGTATCACTGCAGTTAATTTGAAATCCACCAGATGCAGTTAATAGTTAATAGGTAAAAGACATAGATGCCTATTACAAGCATTCAGAATACTCAGACCTGAGCAAAAGTGCCAGGAGAATGACAATATAATGACATATGACAAAAACATACAATATTTGATTCTTCAGAAACTTAGTACTGATTTTGAAATTAAAACATTAGGATGTATGCTGCCTTTTGTCTTCCCCTGTTGTATCATCTTATGCTTACCTAAATATTTCAATGAAGTTGCAATGTGAGAAAGGTAACCAAACAGGAAGGGGCTGTCGCCCTACCCTGAGAAATGTTAACATAGAAACATTGCCTCAGCATGATTTTTTAAAGAAACAAATCAAAAGAAACATGTACGTTTCTAATAAAATGAATCCACTGATAAACATGGAAGGTTCATTTTCATTCCAGATGGCTCATATTTCAACTAATTTGTTTCAGTTAATTAGGCAACAATGCTAAATTCAGTGCACACAGGGGTTTCACACAGCAGTGATGCAGAACTAACAACGCAGCAACTCCGAACAGTTAGAGGATCTCATGGCCAGTACATTAAAAATAACATTTAGCCCCAGACCACAAGATTTCCTTAGAGGGGGACCCTTCTCATTCCCCACATCCTCTGCACAGCAGAAGTTAAAACACAGAAGAATTGTACATATTCTGTCTCCTGAGAATAATCCCACAAGCATAAATGACAGAGCTCATGGTGGCAAGTGGTGGACTTTCTCTGATAACCCATCTTCCCTGCATGGTGAAGTTCAGCTAATGACACCCTGGTTCTGCCTTGCTCTCTATGTCCAGCAGTAAAGTTTCCTTCCAGATACCAGAGCTTGCTCCAAACAGTGTATTTATATTTGCTCTATAAGCAACACAGATTTCCACATTTTGGCACAAAAGAATTTCATGCAGACTTTTTTTCTAAACTAGCTGCATCTCAAACCACTCAGTTTGGACACCAGGGAATCCGTGGCCATGACATAGTAGCTCTCGTGGAAGCTGATATTCTCCTCCTGGAGCGAAACAGTGAATTCTCCTAGATGGTTCCATTTCTGCTTTGGGGTATACAAAACTGTAGAAAACATCTCAATTAATTATTAATACTTTACCCTATTTTGGCAAGAAATGTGCTTATGAACTCATTTAGATCCCTACCTGAATCAAAGCTCAGAAATGCAGCTGGGCTTAATGAGGGCAGTTTATTTGCTGTGGAACTAACATATTAAATGTCAAACTAATGTATTCTAAGGTCAGTGTATACTACAGCAGAAAACATAATTGTTGATGAGCATGATACACTACCGACTCCAAGTTATAAACTTCTAAAACGTATGGCTATGTTTAGAAGCATACACTTTGATTAAGAGCATGATTATCACAAATAAAACTTCACATTAATGAGACTAATATACCATTTCCTATTAAGTTTTTATGTTAAGAAGTAAAGCACATTCTTATATTAGCATACACATTTTGTTTTTAAGCTCTTGAGGCCAAGGAGACTTATTTATAAAGTCTCCTCCAGTTCAAATAAATTATGCATGAATTTTAATCAGTTAGCAAATGAACTAGTAATTGTTCTGCAGCATTATTAATATTCTTCATAATACAATATACTATCAGAACCAGAGGTGTGGTGCAACCAGAAATCCCAAAAGTACACTAAGTATCAACTGAAGCATGCAATCCCAATATACTAGGATAAACTTTTCTTATGTTACTCAATTAACTTTCTATTAATTATTTGCATTCATTATTCTACAATCACATCTCCAATTGTAATTCAGAATCACATAATTTCCTTTTGTATATACAGCAACCTGAAACTCTTAACGCTTTCAAAACTGCCATTGATAACTAAAAAGACAGAACAAAGCCATTATTAAAGTTTTGGTTGCCATTCCCATAGCAAATATCACATGTATCAAAAATACTCTTCTTTTAGTGGATTTTAAAACACAGTTTACAACCTTCAAGGAAGTATGTGTTGTTGGGTTTTTACCCCAGTAATCTGTGTCCACCCATAGTAAATAATACAGATTCAGAGTGCCCTGAGAAGACAGTCTGCCAAAAATGAAAAACCTCTTATATGAGGCATGAAAAGGAGATGCATGAATGGGAACCCCAAAGAAGATTACCCTCTCAGAAGTTTGTTCTGGCCTATAAACAACATAAAAACTCAGCTTGAGCCAAGCCAGGTGTTGGTTTAGCTGTTCAGAGTCTGGATCAGAGGCAGCACTGCAGGAAGCTGAGGCTGACGAGATACCCACCACAGCAGCCTCCTGCTCGCCTGGCTGGGCTGAGGCACTTTACATGCAGATGGCCCCTATTCTGATGCTTTTTGTGGCTTCCAGTTATCCAGACCCAAAGCCATGTGAGGCAGCACAGCGACCTCCCTGCACCTTCTCACTCCTCCAATCACTGTAACCAAACTGGAGAACTGCACCATTTATCTCTGCCAAAGAAGAATTCACATCCCTCAATTATTATGAGCAGATGTGGCTAAGGCACATGGCATTCCTCACGAGCAATGTTCTTTGAGCTCAGTTCCCTTTTTTTCAGCCATGAAGCTCTGTGAAGAGCCATAAAGTTTTCAACAATACTTTATTAAAAATTATTTGAATCCATGAATGGTTTAGCTCATCAGCAGAATCACAATTTCAACAGGTATTTTAAGACACACTAAACAGTTGGAACAAAGATCCTGCATGGTGAGTTTCATTTCTTCCTTTGCTAAGCACAAAATTTGAGATTCCTTTTCTAATGAAACTAGTTTAATTACTGACTCATTTTCTGACTATATTCTTAGCCACTGTTTGAAGGTGTTAAATCTGATGAAATCCCTTTCAGTTTTCATGGCCACTAACATCTCTTAAAGACTGTATAAGAAGACCACTTGCACATTTGCGAGACATTTAATAAATTGAAGTATTTTCATTGCATAGCATTCTGCAGTATTTGCTAAGATCTGGTTTTGACATAAAATGCCCACAGCTAAGGTAATAAAAAATTAAGACTGACATTTCATCAGTACAAGGACCCTATTCTGCTGAGCTACTAGAAGTACATTATGCTCACATCAGTATGTATATGACATTGTATATTAAATGCACTGTGATATCTAGGCACCTATGACTAGAATAAGCATGCAGCATCAACCTCGGCTATAAGTCTTCCTACAGTTAAGTCGTTGTGTCATATTTTTATTATTAAATATTGTATGAAAATAATTACACATTCATAGACAGAAAAAAAAAGAAAAAAACAAAAAACAAACAAGAACAACAACAAAACAAACAAACAAAAAAACCCACACACAAACCCAGAAAAAGCCCCTAATGTTATTAGTACAGTAATTAATATGCATAAAACTTCCTATATCCACAAATAACATATGCATACTGAGGATCTTACAGCATCATCTCAATACTACTTATCCAGCCTGAGTGATGATAGTCTTACTACATTGCCCTCAAAGATTAAACATCTCCTAAGTTTAAAATAAAGGAAGGTAGTCTCATTACTATCTTACTGGTAATCATATACTGTTAATGATCAGTTCAAAGCAGAAAATAAAATTAAAACTAAACCAGAATCCTACAAGGTATTCCACTTTGGAGGAAAAACAGATACTGGATGCATGCCTGATAAAATCTTACTTATTTACAAGTCACGCTTTGCTGAATGTAACATGGACCAGTCACAAAAGACTGTTGCCCTGCTCACAGCACAAGGGTTTGGAGAGGTGGGGAGGAGAGGACTGATCACCACACAGCTCAAACACACAGAACAGGTGCATGACTTCATCCTTGCCTCCCTTTGTCCCACATGTGCCTTGTGCAGTACCTCTACACATTAATGCTGTGCCTTAATACCCTGCAAGTTCCCTCCACTCACATGCACAGTGTGCCTTCCCTCTAGTGACAGCTATACAGTAGGCATGCTGATGAGTCACAGTGTTACACAGTACATACCACAGGGGTGGTTAAAAAAAGCTTAATTTTTACAAGTATAACAAAGAATTAATTTATTAAAATAAGCCCAACATCAGCTTCACCCCTCCAGAAATTGAGTGTGTTTTAATTATGCCACAAACTAGCAAAAGAATACAAATTTCCTTTAAAATTTGTCATAATTCAAAGAAACAAACAAAGCCACATAAATACAGCTAATATTGGAAGTTCCAGGGGGCATAGCACACATGCCTCCACAAATGACTCAAGACGGACTCAGTGCTCACCTAGATCAACTCTCTCTTCTAGGGAAATTTCCTGTAAAGTTGTGTAAGTATGTATGAATATTTCTTCCAAGTACTCTGGGTTTCTAGTTGAGTTCAGCCCAAGTTCAGTGCCTGACCCGCACCGCGTATGTACAGTAGAGCACAGTCCTTGCCACATGAAGCCCACTGGGACCAGAGGCCCCAGGCGGTGCAGTTTGAGACATCCAAGGCCTATAGGGTAAGGGAAAACTCCCTGTTTGCCAGGAACTGGACCTGTGCAGAAACATGCTGGTACCTCTGCATTGGGTTCCAGATTCCACATGGAGATGTTGTGGCAAAGTTGTGCAGAATATCCATGTCACAGGGCCAGAAGAGCATAGGGAAGCAGGCTGCCAATCCCTTGCAACAGCTACACTGCTTCAGTACTCTTTCTGCACTGGAAGATTATACACTGCTTTAGGGCTTAATATCTTTTAAAAAAATATTGAAAACCTGAAGGAGAAATATTTGTTTAAGAGTTGGAAAAAATGTATGAGATTTAGCAGAAAGAATTCTGGCAGCCAAGTATTGGCAGAGAAACAAAATTCTTGGTCTTAAAACTTGTTTAATCCAACAGAAAAAAGGAGTTAAAAATATGCTGTGACTGAAAGATTCAAATACTGTACTAAGCCACAAATGTAACAATGACAATAGTAATTGAAGAACAGTAACTTTGCAATACTGTAGGAAATTCTGCATTCCCTGAGTATTGTCCATCAAAGCTAGATGTCTTCTTATAAATTATATGTTTGGGCTAAAAAAGAGAAGATGATTCCAATACATAAGGCTCCAAAGAGGTACAAGTGAAAGAAACTATATGGTCATGAAGTTGGTGACAAAATGATCTATGAAAAGTTTGAAGATAAAAGCAAACCATGGAGGCTTTAAGCACAAATCCTGTTGGGTTTTCTTATTTTTGGGAAAATCATTCCATGTGTGTTCATATCTTTAATATGGACTAGAAATATTTCATTCAACTCTCCAAAATTTTTAGGAAGTACTGCTATGATAGGGAAAAACAAAATCAGAATTTAAGACAAATAGGTTTATTTTGGTCTTGGCCTGCCCAAAAGGATAACTGACTGTCTTCTATGTGATAGCAGCCTGACAAGACTTGCCACTCCTCAGCACCAAAAACAGCTGTATTGACACAAATAGGAGACTTTGCCAAGTTAGGGGAGAAGCATTACAGAAGGATGTACTTGTCTGATGAGAAATTCTTCTACTCAGGCTAATGCAGAGGACTCAGGGATCCCAACCTAAAAGCACAGATCTGATGAACAGCAGAGGTATCATGAACCTTAAAGTCACAGAAAGCCTCCGCAGTTTATTTCTAAATTTCCAACAAGATCTCCAGGTTTGTATCTCTGTGCATGACAGATTACACTCACAGCTCAGCCTGTCACCCTATACATGCCATCTTTAATTAATAGCTTGGTCCTTAGTGGGTTTCCTGTATAACACATGGAAGACAAATGAAAAAAACCAACAGACTATGTGTCAAATAGATTGCCCAACACACTGAGGACAGTTCAATAACGGGAGTTCAGCACTGTACTTGGTTTCTGAAAGAATGAAAAAAAACCAATGAGAAATAATCATATTTTCTTTTTCTGCCTTATTAAAAACATACTTCTAGATCTTTGCTCTAATACCTTTCAACCACCAATCAAGCCTACACATGGAAAGTTCAATAAAAGAATTACAACAAGACAATATTAACTACCCATATCAAAGCTGTAGACACACACCCAGACTTAAGTGAGAAGTGCTGTCATTAGGGACTTAGCTCACAGAATTCTTGCTTGCACAGTATTCAGTTGTACTTGTTTTTTTCTCAGCTGAGCAGGTCACCTTATACTTGTGCAAAGGAAGTGAGCATGTGTAATGCTTATTCCCAGCCAGACATAATCTACATCTGCTACACAGATTACTCCTGCCTAAAAGACGTGATGCATTTGAAAAACCTCAATAAAGGAGCAGGTGCATAAGAAAGTCTTCAATCGCTATAGAGTTGCCCATGGAAAAGGGAAGGTCTGACACAAGAGGCAGCTACCACAACAGCCTTTGCTGCTTGCAGCTGGTTCCCAGGCCTGTTTTTTCCACAGAGGTTACACTTTTGTCCACTAACTTCCTACCCCTTCAGCTGGGTACATTGCATAAATTACAGATCACCAGCTGGCCATCAGCCACCATCACCTGAGCCATGCTTGCTCCTGTTCCCACCTTGGTGGGAACATCAGTTTCAGGCAGAGTGGCAGTCAAAAGCAGGTTTCAGAAGGGTGAGCTTGACAGCAGGCCGAGCATATTGCAGAGGCTGAAAGAGGGCACACTTGCTTAAACCAAGTGTAACTCTCAAAATAACTCACAAAGACCTAAGAGGAATTTTAGAATCACATCCACTACTCCAAGACTAAATGCTGATTATAGATTCATATGATAAAAGCCCCACCAGCTGCAGGCCCTGTGGAGTTCTCACAAGCCCGGACCATTTAATTAATATTTCTCCAAGCCATTGCTTGGCTTCTCTATTAGTTCATAAACTCATTTACCATTTTTGGAAGACATTTATTTGTTTCATATTTCCTTTAGCCAGTGGTCAAAAATTTCTCCCTGGTCACCAAGTTTAACTTGTTTTAACAGGTGCTTAATTTTTCTACATTAGTAATTTTTTTTTCTGATAGAAAAGTTTCTATTGCTCCCATATTTATCTTCTACAGACAACTAGGGGAAAGCATTTACAGGGGCTTCCTGCTGCTCATGCAAGTTATCAACATCTCCCTCCAAAAATATACTGAAGAGAAAGCAGCAAAAACTTTGTCAGCAAATAAATAACTTAGACATGCATTCATGTAGAAACCAGTAGATTTTTACAGTTCACTGTTCCATATAGTCACAAGCCTGCCTTTATATTAAAAGAAACCCAACCAAAACCAAATCAAAATGACAGAGGGAAAAAAAATAAAGCAAAAGCTAATTCAGACTTATCTCAGCTGCTGTCCTGTGACCATAAGTGATGGTGGCTGCAAGGAGAAACTTGAACAGCGTGTGATTTAGTAACCTGCCATGAAGAGTTTTTTCCAGCTCTTATTTTTATTTTATTTTTTTAATTATGCTTATGCAGACTTCATTTCTTTGACTCCAGAAACATTATTTCTCTGACTGTAAAATACAACTTATCACAACTGTACAGTATCTGGCACTAGTTGCTAGTCCTGAGGTTGAGACACAATATCTACAAAAAATGGTACATTTTAATTAAGAGAGTTAGTTGTCTGGAACAACGAACTCATTCTAAGCAAGAGCTTAGTGACCAGGTCATATCGAGTGATTTACCCAGTTCACTTCAGCTGGTCTGCAAGACCATTTTCATTGTCTTTTACTACTTGGAATGGAAAAGTTGAAAGAATCAATTTTAAATAAACATTCAAAATATTTATAACAATGAAATTCGGGTAACTACATAGAGAACCAGTCACTGGGGAAAAACCAGCAAGAAACCAAAACGGCAAATTGAACAGCAAGCTCATGATGCTGACTTAGGGAGGGTACTGACATATTTCACCATAATATCTCTAATTTGGGGTCTGCAAACAGGGATAGTATGTCACAAGCTCACTTCAAGCTACTGATTTAGCTTTGAGCACCTAATATATCAAGTTTGTGTGGTAGGTACCAGAAAGTCTGCAAGCTCATGCAGCTAAAATATATCTAATTTAAGTGACATAGCAGTTACTGACCACCTGAAGTGCTGAAATAGGAATTATATCAACAGCGAAAACTGCTAACTTCTGCATAGTGATGTTATATCCTATGCATCACCATGGCATTTTATTCACCTTGATTTGAAATACCATCACATTCATTTTATTATCTTCTTTTAAAATAAAGAAACAGTGTGCAGCTTTAGCATTGTCAGCAGAAACTGTATACAAGGTTAAGCACATGCTCATCTTACATGTGGGGGGAAAAAAGAGAAAGAAAGGTCTATCTAAAAACTGGAACATGTCAACCCTCTACACAATTTATGAATAGAACACATGCCTATTTGTAGGCCATGTTACTCTGGGAATCAATTAAAAGAGTATGACATATTTTGTCAAAAAATAGCATTGTGTTAAAGACATTTATGCAGTACACTACTCAAGGAAAAATGAATAAATGTAAGAAAAAGAGGTACCTGTAATAAGAAGACATTCAACTCATTTAAAAAAAAATTCAGTCTGGCTAAATGAGTCAGCTATGGAAATCTCTCAGGCAAAGACTTGATCACAATGACTTCATTATCCACACATATCAGTAATTCCCTCAAGATCTCAATGTTAAGATTATTGTTGGAAAGCAATGTTTTATCTCCTTCATTGTCAGGAACCAGTAGGTTGAGAATAAAATTGAATGCCTTCTTCAAAATTGGTACTTCCCAAGAATTACTCTCAACTCTACAAGGCTTTGCAATGGGATATTTAACAATACTGTATTCCATATGCTGCCAGTGACGAGAAGGAATAAAACTGGAGATTAGAGAAAGAGTGCCTGAATGACAAAATATTATTTTTGAGACTCCAGGATTTTCTTTTATGTAGTTATGTAATGTGTAATGGGAATACGTTTAATTTCTTGAGTACTAGAATTATTCTTATTTAAGTCTGAACTGGTCCACTAAATTGAGACTGTGAAGATTTTTGCATTGTCGTTATATCTATTGATAGCTATACTCATGCTCACTATCAGTTTCCTGACTAAACAAACCAAGCACAGAAACTTTCTGATCGACAAATGTTACAGTGACATATTTATAATCAAACTCAAGGACATTCAAACACTTTGCAACAAAACTAGAGCATTTCAATAGAATTCAGTGAAAGAAAATAATTTTTTTTTTAATAGGGAAGAAAACAACTAACACATTTACACTTTACAATCTCTACCTATCTATGAAACTTGAAAGCTAAATTCTCCCAGACAGCACTCCCGCCTGTCATGGAACCCTTCTGTATGCCTGATTTTGGAAGTCACATTATAACCAGACAGAACTAACACAAATTTTTATCACCAGGTTTCCTGCATGTCTTTTAAATGACAGAGAAAAATGTGTCATGTGCTGTTGGGACAGTATGATCATGAAGCAGAATTCAAAACCAAATCATGCTCCATAAATGCAGTGAGCTGTACACATCGCTGTATCAGAAGCATACTGAAATATAAAGTACCTTCAGATGAGAGGAATAGCTGGCATGGCTTTGGTTTCCAAGAGTCTACAGTTTTGTTTAACAGAAATTGCAGAACCTTCAAGCATGTAAGAGATGAGTCACATACAACTGACCTTTCCAGCCTTCCCCATTCTCTGAAATACACTTGGTCACCAGGCACCTGAGAAACCATTAGCATTCCCAGAATTGCTCACTGCCATGTAGTACCTGTGCGCATTATAAAGTATGATGGCCAAGGTCTGTGAGCTGCCTGCAGGCCTACAGTGCTACATGCCAGATCACTTGCTTGGGGTTGCACCTTCCTCACACCACCTTGCACTGTTCTCCCTCAATTTTAGCTGCCCAGCAGCACCCTGGGGCCCACCGAGGCAGCCCCAGTGGCTGCTTCTGTGTCTCTGTGTGATTATTTGATCCACCAAATGAAGGAACCTATATACTTCAAAGACTGATTTTACTGTACCCCTTAACTCAAACCATGGGGTAAACCATCGATGCACAGAGGTGGGAGAACAAAGGAAGGAAAGCAACTCACAACATTTATTATTCAGGCAAGACCTTTACAAATGCACAGGGGCAGAGATGAACAGAAAACCTTCCCCTTCAGAATTGCAAGACATTCTTCAAAGTTATTCCTCAGTGTCCTGGTTTTAGTAGCTAGAATCAGTTTGTCACTCTGTGGGTGTGTATTCTAAACCCTCTATGTCATTTCTCTCATGAACTGCTCACAATGGCCCATTTGCAGCAGCTGCCTAAGGCACACCCAACCCCTCTGGCTACAAACTAGGTGTTTAGGAACTTCTGTGGGACAAGGAAGTTCTCCTGCCTCCACACCCAGCTGAGGGGTCATGTCTGCTAATGGGCCATCAGGGATGCCAAAAATATGCCGTTGCTCACCTCACAGAGTAAATCACCCATTGTGAAAGTCTCCGCCCTGGGGGAGGGACTGGGTGTTCCCATCACAGCCCAAGCAGAGATAAGCTTGGGGTTTTGAAACTGGGATCTCTCTTCAGATCCAGAGGAGGACCAGAGCCTTGACCATATTGAGACTGCCAACGGACTGCAACCATCATTTTCACCAGCAGGTTTCTTGTTTTCTTTTTACTTTGAACTCAGGGGGGCCACGTGGTGCTCAGCACAGGGATTGGTGAGCTCCATTCTGCTCATGCCCCACTGTGCTGGGCTGTACATCTGGTGTTTTTGTGGCACAAATGAAGTTTCCTTCTGTATCAGTGTATTTTGTGATCTTTTATTAAATTGTTATTCTGACTTGCAATTCCATTCTGAGTTGGATTCATTTCTCCTCCCAGTTTAACTCTAAACCAGCAAATTCAGGTATCCCATTTCACTGATGTTAAGCTTTCTGTGAGCACTTGAATACTATTATCAAAGATAAAACTGATACAACTTAGTATAAGAGTTACACATTAATGATTAACTAGAGAGATTTTGTGTGTGCTCAGACTTTTCAAATCTATGAAGGAAAATGACAGAATCCATCACTTTTGAGCAAACTTATTTTTGAGGAGCATTTTCTTGCTCAAATACCTCTATTTCTATTCATAATCTTTTCTAAGATACATTTAGATGTTCCCACCAGCAATGTCTTCACATTTCTTATTACAGCATGCCCAAATATTTCTTGCCAAAAATGCCAGAAGGCAGCCCACTGGAATGACAGAGAAGAGGGCTAATTTTAGGAGGTACTGAGACACTTCCCTAGATCTATGCAATGAACCAACAGAAACCAAAACAGTAACCCATTTGGTTAATTTTCACAGCACACTTTTACATCACGGATATGAAATATAGATCATCTAACACCCACCTCAAAGGGCAACGCTACTCCTCCACTTCCCACCATCAGTATTGCTTGCAGTGTCACTCAACTACACTACATCCAAAGCAGTTTAAAACTGATCTTGCAGGAATGTACATGGAAGTTTCCTGCTTTCCTGGGTCCCTGCAGCAACTACCAGTGGCTTCAAACAACAGTCAGTGTCAGTACAAAAGTAAAAACACAAGTTTGCATTCTTGAGAGAACGGAAAAGGGAGGGCAAGGATTGAGACTACTTTTAAGCATCTGTTAACTTTATCATTAAAGCCATCCTCATAAAGGCACTAGGGGGATAGGGGTAGTCAAAAGGAACCAATGTCCTTGCCACAGCACCTGGACAGATTTTAAAAAACACCTATGAAATGAAGGTAACAAAGCCGCTGCCCACCATCTCATTGCCAAATGGATTGTGACTGTAACAAAAAGCCTGGAAGAACTTTCTACAAAAACAAATCAGAACAGAAATCTGCATCACTTCTTCTGCATGCTAATAAGAATTTTAATGAGGTTTTATGATTTTATCTTTTTTTGAGTTGATAATATCCTGACTCTCTTTCTGGTCTCACAAGAAACAGACTTAATCATAGCATAACTGGACAATCAATAAAAGTCAGCTCAAGTCTCTAGGTCTACAGCAGAACTAACCCAAAATGTTCAGTGTTCACACATTAGAAAGTTGTTGTTGTTGGCTGGACTTTGTGAACGAAGATCTTGGGATAAGCCTGCGCAATGGATTTTTTAGGTGAGGCACAGTGTGCGCGGAACTGGCCCCACCCCCTTCACTCCTGAGGTTCATCTTGCCACGGCCGAGCAGCTCGGACAGCGACAGCGAGTTCCTCCAGGATTCGAACTGGCGTACATTAGAAAGTAAAAGTTAACCATACCTTCAGATACAGGTTGCATACTATATCTATACCACTCATCTGTGAGGCAGAAGCTCTTACACTCAAGTTTGTAGAAATGTTCCATCTGAAAAAGTGTACAACATGATTGTGTACCACTTACTAATCAGAGGCTGAGCCACCAGGCTCAGCAACACTGCTGAAAGGAATCAGATGCTGAGAGGGCATCAGGGGAAGTGTCATGTGTTCTTACTAAGCTCTTCCTCCTCTTGAGAAGTCCTTCTCCAGCCACTGCTTAAGAATCCTGATTTAGTTGGATCCTCTCTTTGAACAATTCTAATTACTCCTTGTTGTGCTCCTGTATTCTGGTAATCTCTCTATTTAAATTCAGGTGTATTGATATTGAATGGCTATACTGAAGAAAGAGATATCAAATGAAGATAACTGATAATTCATATATGCTGCCTAATTCAGGCAAGTGAGCTGACTCCCACCTCATCAGTTTTAGTATCTGAAATAAACTATGCTTTCATAATAGTAAAAACAAATGTTTTTTGCTACTTTATTTTAACCATTACCTTATTTCCTGATCAACAAACGTGAGAACACACAGTTTCATATTCCACTACTGCATATTTTAATTCTTGAATATTATATTAATCAACACCTATTCAGACTGAGCTAGCACACTGAAAGTTCAGTAACCAGGCTTGTTGTATTCATATAAGAAAGGTAAGCAAAATCAATAACTCTACAAAACAACAGAAGAAAATATTAGAGTAGAAATTGCACAATACAGCATTTGTGTCCAAATACAAGATCTACTGCTAATAATATAGTTTATAATAATGTGCACCATTATGAATATTGCTACCTTCAAAGATTACACAAGTAAACTATGTTGTTAATTAAATTTAGATGGCCTGCGATTAACAGGCGTTTTGTTGAAGACTGGGTTTTTGTTGCTTCTGCATGATGAATCAAGTACCTAAGAGCACATTACAATACACCTAGAGACAAAAATAAATCAGATGTCACCATATTGCCAATTAAAAAAACAGTAGCTGCACCTTAAAGGAGCACTTACATCTTACACAAGAATTGGTAATAAAAGCAAATTATGTGGAAAAAAAAATGGTGTAATTTTACCAGCAAGCTCTGTTGGCCCCAGTAAACAAAGCTAGAAGCACTTTCTCAGGCATTTTTAAATACCGCTTTTCATGAAGACAAGCAAAGTCATGACTCTCTCTGCCAAATTCCAAAGTCCTGCCTCAAACTTCAGATGTGTGTTCTTTGAAGAATTTTGTTGGTTTTTCTGATTTTAAATAACTGCAAGAACCAGGAAACCTCTTGCATGGACTTGGCTCCCTTCTGATAAATGTGGGTTTGGGGTAAAAAAACCCAGTTTTATCAGCTCAGAGGCCTGATGAAGCTGCCCCACTGAACACTATTTAGGCTTTTACATCTCAGTACAGATAATTATCTAGCCTGCTCTCAAGAAAGCCTCAGATTGCTATTCACCCTCCTCTCTGTCTTGCAACTGGAAAGGCAAGCTGGGTTTACAGAAACACTCAGAAAAAATGCACATAACATTTTTCCAAGCATTAGAAGTCATATCACAGCATTTTGACATAAAAAAAATCCTTCCCTTTTTAATTAAAAATAGGGTTCTCTTCTCAAAATTCACTTAAGTTTTACTTTCAGAAGTTAAACAGTTTTGCCACTGAACTGAGAAATCAGTGATCAGCTAGATTTGTATCTCTAAGCTCTCCCCACTTGGCACAGTCTCTTTCTCCAACTTCTGAAGCATGTTCTCAGGGTTCAAATCCTTCTGCTTAGTACCCACATTCAGACAGTGAAAATTCAGGGGCTAGGCAACCCAAAGCACAAACACAATTCTGGATTCTTTCCAGTCTTCAGATAATCCCTTTCTCAGGGCCACACAAGTACAGAAAACCTATTTTATAGCTAACTTTGGTTACGGTTAAGAATATACAGGTAAGCAAACAATCTTAAACATACATATTTTATAATCTTCCCAAGTGCAGAGGCTTAGAAATTGGAAACAGAATAACTCCTCACTTTAAAAAAAAAAAAAAAAACAAACAACAAACAACCAAAAAAAACCCCAAAAACCAACCAAAAACAAAACATCAAATCTTCTTTCTTCTTTGGAGTGAAATGGGCTGGAGTGACTGAGGCTGGGGATCCATTTTTTTAACTGGGGAGGAAGAGGTGTGTGTAGTAAAACACTCAACAGAAGAGGGTTAAGATAGAAAAAAAGATTTTAAAAATCATCCAAATTCAGCAAATAGCTGCAAGAAAAAAAAACAACAACAACAACAAAAAAACCCAAAACAAATCAAAACAAAACAAAAACCCCACAACAAAAACAAAAACACAAACAAACAAAAAACCCCAAACATTTACATTAGCATTTCCAAAATTACATGTTTTGATTTTTCAGCCTAGCTAATAATAAAAGGCATTCAGAACATAGTTTAGGATTATAGAGAAGTGACTTATTCAGTCTCTCAGATTAAGGACATTCCGTATCTGTTCCTCTTGTCTGACTGAAGAGGAGCAAGAATTTGAACAGACTTCTCATTTCCCAGGACAGCACTGTAACCTACAGGTTCAGATTCTCAGAAGGGTCATTACATCCCTACTTTTGAGGCTAAACCATTTTCTGCAACACATTCACTAGGTCATATGTCTGTCTAGAATGCCAGGAAGAAAACATGGGTCTTAATTATGGTTCCAATTAGAGCAACAATACTTTGATCTGCTGTGACAGATATCTGCTTGTCTTTTGTGAATAGTCACATTCAGCTTTTCTTTTTTCCTTTAAGATATTGAAGAATTAAGAAATAAAACAGCACAAAGTCAAAGCTGATAAATACAAAGCAGTGCACTTGGGGTGGGGGAAATCACTTATGGGCTCTAAATCAGTATAATCAGATGGGAATAATAATTCTGTTAGGAATTTCATGGCCACATCACCTCAATTCCAACAAAAAAGTGAGATAATATATTAGTGATTACTAGGGAAAAAGTATAAAAGAAAGCCTAATATTTTGTGCTACTGTGGAAACTCAATTTTCTCTCATCTAAAATAAAATATGTAATCTGGTCTCCCTATCTCCTGTTGGATGGGATAGAAGGCATGGAAAAGGCCAAACAGATGTTATTGAAGGCCTGGGACAGCTTCCACATGTGGAGATATTAAATATCAGTAACACTCAATATGAAAGAATGACGATTGAAGGAATACATACTAGATGTTTATGAAATTACAAGTAACATGAAACAGACTAACATAGAATGACTGGCTGTTTCTTGCAGTGGAAAAAGATGGTGCATAACCATTTCTTAAAAGACTCTTAGAAAGCCTTCTTAAAAGTCACCTGCAGCTTTGGACATAGTTTCTTCTCTGATTTAACTGTGGGAACTCATTGCTGCAAACTGGGAAAAAACACTAGTTCAGAAATTATTGACAAATTCTTAGAAGGTTCATCAAGGATATTACATACAGAATATGCTGAGATAGTCTCTGGTTTGATAAATCTTAAGCTAGAGATTGTTAGATGCTTGATGACATATGAAGGAAGTGTATCACTGTGTGCCCCTTTTCATTCTTATATCTTCCCATAAGCTTATAAACTAGGAAGTTTTTGGCCCAGTAGCAAGGTTTTATGAAGTTGCTATCATGTTCTCGGGG
>VXAU01005407.1:76539-117417 GCA_013399695.1 Formicarius rufipectus
GTGAGAGTTTTTTGGAAGTTTGCTTTAGGGTGCGGGGGGGGGGAGGGGGGGGGAAAAAAAACCCAACCAATCAACCAAAAACAAACAAACAAAAAACAACCTGCTATCTGTCAAGATACTGACTGAATACTGGACAATGAAAGAATTTTTGGGTTTCAAACCATTAAATCCATTATAGGTGAGTGTCCTTTGCATAGAACTACACATGATCCAACTCTAAACTTCTTTCAGGGTGTCAATGGTGCATGGTTGCATGGCCAAATTTACTTCAGATTTAATTAAAAATCATCAAGTTTCTGGTTTTTTTCTGATGCTTGAATGAAGAGCTCTTGGTTTTTAAACAAAAGCTACCTTGCAGAGCCAAAGCTAATCAACTTAAAAGAGATTAATTTTCTGTTGATTTACATCCCTGAATGGTACAAGATACAGATGTAACAAGAAGAGTATAATTATGTTGGACCTGCACTAAGTCATTTCACTTACATATTATCTTATGAATTTTTTTTCCTTATCCCACTATCCCTTTAATGTGTGTGGGAAAATAAACAGCGAAGGTAAACAAGTCAGCAAGCAAAATAGCTTGTTTGAACTCTGACTCTTCTTCTCACTGCAGGTCAATCCATTAGTATTACTGTGCCTTCCAACTGTTAAATACCTAAAAAGAAGATAAAACTACCACTTGCCTACACAGCTTCTCCTGACAAGGCAAAATGCTTTGCCCTGTTGTCTGCCTTTGTTTCACAAGTAGTTTAAACAGTTCCCCCACTGGTAAGTATTCTAATCCTGTGGTGTTTATACTTTCCTTGGCCTGAATTATTTATCATTCCTTTCTCTGCAACACATAAAAGAAAAAAATAGGTAATGGAAGCAGGACAGTAACATTGCTGAAGCTGAAAGTACCCTTTGAAAGTATTAGAGACACCAAGATATTTTCCCTTTGATAAGTTGTCTAATTTTTCTCAACTTATTAAATAACTATTTCTGTTCATGCCCCATTGACACCATCTATTAGTTATTAGAAAACACGAAACACCTGTTATTCCACCTACAAGTTGTCATGGCCCTTTTCTCATCCAGGTTCCTAATCCTTTGCTCTTCAGCATATTATTCTTGCCTTTGTATTGCCTTCTCTCTTCTCTGAAACGTAAGCACCTTAACAGTGCCTTCTAGTACTGCAATCAGTGACTTTTTCTTACAGTGGAAGAATATTTTTAGATTCAACAAATAATTTAACAAGAGTGCATTTTTCCTCCATTTTTTTCTTTATGAGAGTTTCTTTGGGTGAAAATTTCAAATACACCCTAGAGCAGCACAGCAATGTGTCTTAAAACAACCACACAGGTATGTTTTCTTTCCTACAGTTGAATTATATTTATAAAAATCATACCAGCTTACTTCATCAGGATATTGTGGAAAAGCCACTCCAAGTGTTACCGTATTTATGTATTTGAAAGACCTGATTAGCATTCTGAACTTAAATCCAATGTCCAACTCAAGACAGACATTTTACTTACCTTTATTTTCTTTTCATTTACTTTTTTTTTTTTGGGGGGGCGGGGGGGAGGATAGATTTCTTCCTCTTCTATAGCAAGTCCAACTGTTCTGTCTCATAACAATCCAAAGAAGAGGTTTACTGTGGGTTTTTCTATTCAGGCCTATTATAATAAGGCCAATCATTCTGGTATCTGGTTATTTCCGCTACTACAACAAGATAATGTGGGCTTGAGGAAACATAGTTGTGTCTCCTGTCAGCTCCCTTTTGTTATATCAGCTCCTCTACAGAAGCTGCTAGGAAACCATAACAAAACCAAAACAAACAAAAACCCAAAACAAACAAACAAACAAAAAACCCCAAAACAAAACACCAAGACAACAGTGTTTATCTCAGGAACCATTCCACACCACATATTTCCCTGTGGGCTCAAAGATTTTTACAGTGTATTGTAACCCACCTGCAAAGCAGATTGAGGATGCAGTTTAACACTACACCTAAGCCAACTCAGAATAACCACATCAAGGGGAGTGAACTACTACTTCTTCCCTGGTCTTTTCATCTTTTTCCAGATTAGTGCTTCTACAACCAGTAGAAAAACACCCACCTCTTTTTACAGTGTCTGGGTTTTGTTTAGCTCCCCAGTCAGCTCACTGAAGAGAGGGCCAAACATGTTAAAGAAGATGAAACAGCAAGTTACTGGGAGTGAGAGAGGGAAAAGAGAAGTTGGACTATGCCTTTTAGTATATCTACTATAGCATCAGAGGGTGATGAACATAAACAGCCATACATACATATTTTTAAGAAAGGGTTTAACAAATAAACAAATAAATAATCGGTGTATGACTGCTCATGAGGTGCAGAACCAATAAAAAACAGAGCATGCAAAAAATTCTTTCACCGATTAGGAAGCTTCATTAATTATGGCAGTATGGAAATGTATTTTTTAGAAATGAGGTTGAAACCACACCTAATGGTGAGTGATAAATCTCCTCTCTTTACTCTGTGCAAGTTCTTCTGGAAGGCCTTCTCTATAACCCTCTGCTGTGAGTCAAAACAGGATTTTTGTCATCACAGACTCACTTCAATTATTCCTTCTCAATCGATTAAAATTCCAGAATGCTGTGAAATTTTTAATCTCCCACAGGAATCCCATAAGCTTCTCTAAGCAGGTGATAAATCCCAGCAAATTTCGATAAGGAAGCCTCAGGTGCTAAACCCCTGAATGTCATCTGAGCTGGAAGTTCGAGAAGGGCAGGGACAGTGACACCCACAGGAAACAGACTGTAAGTACCTGGTCCATTAATTTCTGTTAATTGCCTGAGAGCTCCACTTAGTATCATTTGCTTCCACTTGGCACCTGCTTAGTCAGTTGGCCAGAAGGCTGTCTTCTTACTGAAATATCGTTCAGTCTTAATTTTCAGAAGTACTAATGGCGCCAATATCTTAAGGGACAGTCTCCTCAATAAGGTGACAGCTTGCATATACATGTTTGCACACACATTTCCCTTCCTGCCCCCCTCATTTTCTTTAATGTAAGCCATAGCAGCTGTACAAAACATCCTGCAAGAACACTGTCCTCCTTTGATGACACATTTTTAAACAAATTTGTTCCAGTCTGGAAGCACTGACATACCACTAATTTCCTACTTTGGGGGTTGTTTTCTTTCTACATAAAGGGTAGCAAAATCTGGACAAAACAGAACATGCATTAAACCTCTCTCATCTGCCTGTAACTCCACAAAATTGCCGGATGAACTTCTTAAAACCACCACTTCATTTGGCCTAAATGAAAAGCCAGCCTGCGCTCTATCAATTCTTTAACCTTTTATAATGTTATACAAAGAGGTTGAAGCTGCAGGAACAACTATAAGTTTTTTTAAAAAAATAGAGAAGAGGAGGATCATTTTGTTTCTAATTGTGAAAATGCTACTGGTAATGACAGTAATTTGGAGCGAAAAGTGTCATTGGGGCACAATTCTTTCTTTTGGGTAGTCCACATATTTAGAGGTCATGTAAGTATTGAAGACGTTCCCAGGAAAAATAAAACTCATTAAATACTTCTTTAGTGTCACGGGTTTCTGTAGCTAAATTTTAGTAGAACAGGGTTGCTACCAGGGTGGTTTCTGTTAGAAGCTGCTAGAAGCTTTCCCTGTCCTGTGAAGCCAATGACAGCCAGGTCCAGGAGGGACAACCTGCTGGTGACCAAAGTTGAGCCAATTAAGAATCACAGTCATGCCTCTGTAATAACATATTTAAGAATTTAAGAGTGTTGCACAGTTGGAAAATTCCAGCCAAGAGATAGCAACACAGAGACCAAGGTCAGAGCAGAAGGAGGTGCGAGATCCTGGAAGAGACTTGCGGCCACGACTCATGGAGAAGGAGACCCACGCTGGAGCAGGTTTTTCCCCCTGTTAGAAGTCTTGCCCAGGCAGTGGAATCACGTTGGAGAAGTCTATCGAGGACTGTCTCCCATGGGAGGGACCCCATGGAAGCAGGCGAAGGACTCAGAGCTGTGGCCCCCCTGCAGACCGTGGTGAGGACCGTGGTGGAGCAGCTGTCCCCCTGCAGCCCACATCAGGGTGCAGAGACTTGACTGCACCCCATGGAGTGACCCACAGGAGAAGAGCAATGGCAGAAACAACAACAGCCTGCAAAACCTCCATTCCCTGCTCCCTCAAACTACTGGATAAAGGGAGGAGTGGGAGGAGAAAGGTGGTTTTAATACTGATTTATTTCTTTCTTTTTAGTTTTATTACTTTTAGCTTTAGTTCTTATCTTGTTAGTTATAAATTTAAGTATTTAGCCACTCTGAGTTTGCTTTGCCATTATCTTTCAGCTGGGGTTTTTTTGCCTTTTCTCCTTTTCCTTTCCCTCTGGGAAAGGGGGGGCCTGGAGGTTTGGGTGGACACTGGGTGAAAACTGCCACACTTTAGGCAGCCATGTTGAATGAAAAATGCAAGAGGAAAGTCAAACAGATTCCTGAAATGGCACTAGGAAACAGCTGAAGGTAAAGAACTCAAGCAACAAAAAGAAAAAAAAATGAAAAAGTGAAGGCAGTTTTTCACATAAAACAAAGAAAAATATCAGAAAAGAAGCCTGTAAGCCTAAACTCAAAATACATCTTAAACATGTCAGCCAGAAAGTAGGCACAGTCCAATCTTTTTCTCCGGGAGTCCAATTATATTGCCTTTACGAAACCTTGTGGGAAAGAAGCTATTCTTTCTTTGTAGTAGAGCAGACTTTTTAACCACCTTTCATTCCCTCATTGTCATTTATTGGCATATTCACCCTGATAGCTTTTACTCTGCTGCACTGATAAAAGGAGGAATCAACAGGTAGGATACAAAAGATGGCAGACTCAAATCATATTGCATAAAGTCTAGAGGTGCAAAATGGAGGAAAAAATAGTAAGAAGAAAATATAGAGAAGGCAGTAGCAAAAGTGATAATTGCAGCATGCCATATTTGTGAGAACTAGCAGATAGATCTCCCCTTCACTGCACTGAAGTGACCAAGTGCTATGTTCCATACATTCAAAAGAACTGTCACAACAGCACACATTAATTAAAAAACCAAACCAAACCCAAACAACAACAACAACAACAAAAAAAAAAAAAAAAAAAAAAAAAAAAAAAAAAAAAAAAAAAAAAAAAAAAAAAAAAAAAAAAAAACAAAACAAAAACAAAAAAACACAATAACGATAAACAAACTCCAAACCCAAATAAATCCACCTCAATCAATGAAAACAATGAACTACCCTGCAACTGTATCCTGGAAGTATCTGGCTGCCAACATGAAGCTGTGCTTCACACGCTGCTAAACAGCTCCGCCCTTCTATCTCCACTAAGAGAAAGGGAAAATGTTCCCATGGCTGGTTATGCAACCCGTGGATCACAAGCTTGATCACACTGAGTGTATCTTGTTTTCTCTAGGACATGCAAGTCATCCAGTCTAAGAGAAGTGAAAAGTCAAAGAATAAATCATTAGTCAAGATATTTCCAAGTGCTGTCAACACAATTCAAAGTCAGAGTAGAGTTCAAAGCAAGCATTAAAAATCATGAGACTATAAACTCAATTTTTAAGCCAAAGAAAGGCATCTAGTTTACTCCTATCTCCCTTCAAAAACAGTAGCCTTTATATCTCAAGTTGTTAAAAAACACAACTTATATTACCAGGAAGATGTCAGTATAAGAATAAAGCCTAGATTTTCACATAAATTGGGAACTGGAACTTCAGGTTAAAAAAAATAAACTTTTAGATTAAATCCTTACTGTATGGTTAAATAAAGTAATCACTATAATACACTATTCTTGATTTTCTCTGGAAACGGTTAAGCTGGTCTACAGAGAGGTTTACTAAAACATGTACAGCATTGATACTTTGTAATATTCTTCTCTGTGGCCATAAACAGGTACAATTCCATATATCTTATGGGATCTATCACAAGACAGCCACAAAGAACAAAAAGTTAATATAAATATTTTAAAAATTGGAAAAGAAAAATAAACTAGGTTAAAGAAATTATAAGATGCTTCATAAATTCAAATAAAGTTAAAAGTCAGTAAATTTATAATCCATTTATTCATGGAAAAATCCAAACAAAGCACTAAACTGAGTACAGTATTTTTGCTGATATTTATTTATTCAAATTAAGTAGTTAACACAAAACTAGGACCATTTTTCTTAATAATACTAGAATGCCTCATCAATGTTGTCCCTACTTTATAAGCCTTGAATTAACACCATGCAGTGTCTATGCCTTTCAGATCACATTCATTAAGAACATACTGGAGCATGTCCAGTGAAGGGCAACAAGGCTCAAGAAATGTCAAGAAAACTAGTCCTATGAATAATGGCTGAGGGAGATGTATTTGTTTAGTTGTGAGAAGAGGAGGCTCAGGCAGGACCCCATCACTCTCTATAACCACCCGAAAGAAGGTTGTAGTGAGGTTGGGGCCCATCTCTTCTACCATGTCTGCAGTGAGAGGACAAGAAGAAATGGCCTTAAGCTGAGACAGGGAAGATTCAGATTAGATATAAGAAAAAAAGGGTTTCACTGTTAGGATGGTCAGGCATTGGAATGGGTTGCCCAGGGTGGTGGTGGAGTCACCATCCCTGGAGGTGTTTAAGAGGCACCTGGATCTAGTGGTGAGTGATGTGGTTTAGGGGTTTACAGTTTACAGTGGTAGTGCTGGGCTGATAGTTGGACAGATGGTCTTACAGGTCTCTTCCAAGCTTTATGATTCTATGATTCTGTGATATTTTGTATTTACATCCTCCTTTCTTGAAGAAAAATGGCAAGTCATGTAAATTGACTGTTGACAGAGTTTCCTCTACCATCCCTACTAACCATTCTTATTAGGCTGTGATGTTTGGGGTTTTTGTTTGTTTGTTGGTTGGTTTGGTTTTTTTGGTTTGTTTGGTTTTTTTTTTGTTTGTTTTTTTGTTTGGTTTTTTGTTGTTGTTTTTGTTTCTGTTTGTTTGTTTGTTTTGTTCTTTTGTTGTTTTTGTTGTTGTGGTTTTACTTGTTTGTGTGTGGGGGTTTTTTTGTTTTGTTTTCCTTTTTCTTTCCTAAGTTTTTGTCTCTGTGTAATCCCCAAACACATCAGTGGAAATTTTCATTTACTAGTAAAGAATTCAAGAAAGTGAAAAATTGCACTTGTTACTACATATAAACATCAACTGGGATGGTAAACTCAAAATGTTTGGCAGTGTAAGATAGGCTTTAAGTTTTAAAAGCTAAATGGCTAAGAAAATGAGACAGAACAACTACATAGAATGTTTCAAATGAGGTCCTGGAAACTAAAAGCGGTTGAAAAAGAAATTAAAATTGCAAAAAAAATTAGGGAAGAGATGAAAATTCAAACTTCAATACTAATGCAACGTTGTCATCCTTCCTCATGACTGACATAGGACACAGACTGCCATTAGCAACATGAACATACCTGGGGAACAAGGGAGAAGACACATTCATTTTCCTTGTAGCACTCTTAAATGTTCTCAAAGACATGCCTGTTAGCAGTTCCATATCAATCTCAATGACAAGGTTCTAGCACTCTATCCAAATTCAACACTGCATCTCAGCAGGAAGAACTCTATCTTTCTGCATGTAGCTAAGCTTCTCACTTCTTCAAGAGAGGCAAGTATGTTTCTCACCACTTTCTGTGTAATTCTGCAAATATTCCAGCAGTTAACATTGCAGGATAATCCTGCATATGAATTATTAAACACATATTTAAGTCTTTAGGAAAGAAAAAAAAAAAGAAAAAAAAAAAAAAAGGTCTATCCAAACTATTCAGAGTAAACTTTTTGTAATCTCTTTTAAGTTTCTCAAATAAATCCCCAACCGAGATGATTAAGGATCATTGGTACATTGCAAAGCATATTTTTATGACGTAAGTTCCATTATAATTGCAAGATCTTCTCCAGCCACAACTTAGACATAGAATCCAATTATCCATTTTATTTTCATTTACATCTCATGGGCTAGATCATTTATCATGTTTCATAATGATCAGAAGGCACATGGAAAGTACTTGCTGGATGTAACAAATTACCTATCATATTAGCATAGCTTACAAGATCCTGTCAACAAGTACTATGCATAAATATTAGGTAATTAAATATACCTTGTGCAGGAGTGTTTGCTATGGTACTTGCTTTTCTAGCAGCTGCCAAAAAAGCTAGATTACTAAATTCAACATACCAGTTTACTTACTTAAGTACTGTAATTTAGTTCTTCATAACACATCAGGAATCATTATGCCACTAGAACACCAACAGGTAGACAGCATGCAGTGGATTCAAGATATAGAGACAAATCTCTCATCATCTGGTATTATTGCTTCTTGCTGCTGAACCATCCATCATGTCTCTGAGACAGCTTGGAATGATCGTGCTGGACCTTCACATTACTGCTCCTTGAACTCTGTCTCATCCATCTTTTGCATCATTCCCCATTTGCAGCGAAGTATCATCTCCTTGCTGAAAAACTGAATGTGAACCTGTAATGCCTTTAACCTGAAGTGCTACTCTAATAGTAATTGATTTCCTTTTATTGCAGAGACGATGCTCAGTAAGACTGCGTAAAGCTGCTGAAGCTGAGAGATGGTCAGGACAGTACTACAATGCAAGCATCTATGCACACAGGAATATGACTCATTTCCAAGGAAATATTGTTCCATGCTATTTTATAACACATGTATATTTATCGATATATAAAATTGGTATGGTGATATATATGCAGTTTGTCTCCCTACAGTTCATCTACAATTTAATAGCAAGATTCACTCAAATGCAGCTGAAAATGAATGTTGGGGTGCCTTCATTTTGTATTCTTGTTAAGTGATTCAGTATTAGAACACTGTTAGATTTTTAAATACATACTAAAGCACACAGATGCACCTGCATTCAAAGAGTAACTTAAATTAACTCTACATTGATCATGGTGAGATTTCACTAGCATGATGACTTGTGTACCATAAACCACCCAAGACTAAGCATTTTAATTCAGCTTCATCTGAATGCTGTTATAAAAGTTTAATAAATCAAAATGATCAAAATGCCCCCAGTGGCAGGTTGGGATTCAGTTTCCAATTCAAATTCCCTCTAATATATGGCTTCTCTGACATCCTGCATTTTCTGCCATCTATGTTGAATTCCAAATGCACTCCTTTTCATCATTACCATGCATCTACTCATCGGAACCCTTTTTAACAACTCTGCACAATACACAGAGATGTCAAACCTACAGGGATTTTTCCCCTCCCCAAAACTGTAAAATGATGGCAGGTAAGGGAACTTTGTCTACTCTTAAGTAAATATTTTAACCTCCCTGCTAACATCCATGGCATTTAAACTGAGAGAGACCACCATGAGCTGCAGTATTCAGATGGAATATTTAAATAAATGGAGAGACAGACCAGATACTGGAAGGGAAATTATCCAAGTGAAATACAGCACTTAAATGGTGGGGCAGTCTGGAGACATCTCTAATTAAGATGGGAAAAAATCACATTACTGCAAATGATCTTCATGTCACTGTACTTGGATAAAACACAGATAAAAGAAACAAAGAACTCCTTTATTTCCTCCCTGAAGCGACACCCACCAAAAGCTTTTTTCTTGCCTCATTTTTTGTTTCGCACTGCCTCCCATCAAGTCTAAAGGCCAACAGGGATCCCACTATTCAAAGTGATTACATTTTAATTTTCAAAATCCTTTATTTGCTGTTTGGATTCGCCTTAGTGCTTTCACAATAAGGAGGCACATGAGAAAATGACAGAAGTATAGGACAGCACCTAAGCAGTGAGACCTTGCTCACACAATCAATCACTGACACCATCTGTGGTATCACGAGCAGCACAATTTTGAACCAGGTTGAGCAAAGCTGCATCATATCTTGGCTTTGCTGGATTAGGCAGAGCAGGTGATACCCAGCTTATGCTGCCTGTAAGAAGGCTGATAATACCTGGTGTGCCAGAGGCAGAAAAACCCTGAGGAACATTACCTAAAGCTGGCACTAAGCCTGATGGCACAGAGCTAACTTCTCTGCAAACATGAGCTGTTAGGCCAAGTTCATCACAGGTCACTACTTCCCATTATAGGCTTCCACTAATTTTGATTGACCCTACAGCTGTATTTATTTTACTGCCAAGCCATGGCAAGGTCTCCACAAGATCTAACAAGAATAAGTAGTAATCCACTGCCTGGCAAGTGGGGAAGGGCCCTTTTCTGAAGATTTGCTTTGAAAGCACATTCCTGTCTGAACATTTATGTAACATGGCCAAAGAAGACCATCAGAAAACCAGTCAGGTCTGCTATAAGTTCATTCCTGGACACAGAATAGTGTCTCACATAATAATTAAGAAAGACAAAAGGAACATCTGTAGTTCCAGATATGATCAAAAATGTATAAGCTTCATATATAGAAAAAGCAGCTCTCAGAAAGAAAGGAAAACACCTATCCAAACAAACACTGATCTTACTAGTTATCAGCATCCCCAACCCGCCTCTTCTTCCCCCCACCTTTGTGCTGCTTGTTTCTACTCAGAGCCTGTGAAAAGAGGGTCCCCATCATGCCTCTTGCCCTTGAGAAATGAGAAAAGGAAGAGAAGAGAATTTCCACAGAGTTTGCTATCCCATGTGCTCTCATGCAGGTTTCCTTGCAGAAAACACAGCAGGAACTGCTAGCTTCTTGGACTCATGAATCAAAGTACCACATAGCATCAACATCCATCACAGGTGTCAGGAAAAAGTAGGTATACATTAGGCAATGAAACTTATAAATAGACAATGTCCCTTGCACCAAATAAGACAAATAGTTAATCATAAATCTGTTTTGGTTCCTGCATGCTTATGAGTGCTTATAAGGCACAACACTAATGTCCAGGCCAAGAGGGTATTGCCCTTTACATAAAAGATGCCTGAACCACAGACCCCTGGAAAGGTAAAATTCTATGTCAGCAAAGGATCCCTCTAGATCTACTTTTCTTTGATACTCTGCCCCAAACAGACATATCGAGGCATGACATGGAGCTAGAGGACTTTGGCTTTTGCACTGATCCAGATCAGCCATCCTAAAGCTAAAGAGAAAACAGTAAGAATATGCACATCAGCACTAAAATTGCTATCTTTTGTCTAACAAGAATATTAATTTAGTCTATATCAAGCAGTACAAAACTCATGTCTTATGAAATAAAACATGTGCTTTATTGTAAATGTTTCAGATTGTCCTGAAGAACACATCAGAACTAAAGGAACAGTTCACATAAGAAAGACTTCAAGAAGCTCATAAGGAGATACAGACACTGTCCACTCAAACTAAGACAAACTGCAGTGAAGCAATTGGCTATGCAAGAGTCCATCACACCAAACAGTAGATTAATCTTTGTCCAAAAATGTAAGATTTTACTTCTAGCGATAGTACCAATATGATTTTCTAAAAATCATATACACATGAAAACACTTTGAAATTAAAGAATCTTGCTCCTGCTTGGGAAAAAAAAAAAAAAAAAGTAAAAAATGAAACTCACTGCTACAAAGCATTGCAGAATTTAATGTCTAACATGTTCATTAATGATCTGGATGATGGGGCAGCAAGGTTGCTGGAGACACCAACTGTGAGGAGTGGCTGATAGCGCCAGAAGGTCATGCTGCTAACCAAAAGGATCTCAACCAGCTTGAGACATGAGTTGACAAGAACCTCAAAATTCAGAAAGGGTAAGTGCAAAGTCCTGTATTTGTGGAGCAACAAGCCCAACCACCATTATATGTTGGGGGCCATGCAGCTGGAAAGCACCTTGGCAGAAAAAGACCTGAGAGTCCTGGTGGACACCATGCTGACCAAGAGCCAGCAAAGCAAGCCTGTGGCAAAGAAAAGGCCAGTGGCATCCTGGGCTGCATTAGACAAAGTTTTGTCAGCAGGATTGTGGCGGTTTTCACCTGGTGTCCACCCAAACCTCCAGGCCCTCCCTTTCCCAGAGGGAAAGGAAAAGGAGAAAACGAAAAAAAAACCCAGGTGAGAGATAATGGCAAAACAAACTCAGAGTGGCTAAATACTTAAATTTATAACTAACAAGATAGGAACTAAAACTAAAAAATAAGAAATAAATCAGTCTTAAAAACACCTTTCTCCTCCCACTCCTCCCTTTTTCCAGCAGTTTGAGGGAGCAGGGAACGAGTGTTTTGCAGGCTGTTGTTTCTGCCATTGCTCTTCTCCTGTGGGTCACTCCATGGGGTGCAGTCGGGTCTCTGCACCCTGATGGTCCTCTGTGGGCTGCAGGAGGACAGTTGCTCCACCATGGTCCTCACCACGGTCTACAGAGGGACCACAGCTCTGAGTCCTTCCCCTGCTTCCATGGGGTCCCTCCCACAGGAGACAGTCCCTGATAGACCTCTCTAACATGAGTCCAGCCACCAGGCAACACTTCTACTGGGGGAAAAACCTGCTCCAGCATGGGTCTCCTTTTCCACAAGTCATGGCCGCAAGTCTCTTCCAGGATCTTGCTCCATCCTGGGCCTCCCACAGGGCAACAGCTCCTTCAGGCATCCACCTGCACCTCCAGGGGCTGCAGGGGGGTCTCCGCACCCTGATGCTCCTCCATGGGCTGCAGGCGTGGGGGGAATAGCTTTTAGTCCTTCCCCCACCCTGCTCCAGCATGGGGTCCCTCCTTCTCCTCCTCCTGCTCTGACCTTGGTCTCTCTCACCCTGTTACCATCTCATGGCTGGAATTTTCAACTGTGCAACACTCCTAAATTCTTAAATATGTTATCAGAGAGGCGTGACTATAATTCTTAATTGGCTCAACTTTGGCCATCAAACAGGAATTCCCTCCTGGACCTGGATGTCATTGGCTCCACAGGACAGGAGAAGCTTCTAGCAGCTTTAACAGAAACCATCCTGGAAAATCTCCCTTCTACTAAAATTCAGCTACAGAAACCTATGTCAAGGCTGAAGGAGGCGATTCTTCCACAGAGCACCTGGAGTGCTGCATCCAATGCTGAACTTCTCAGTATGAGTCAGAAATTCCACTGGACAGAGTCCAATGAAGGGACATCCAAAGATGATGAAGGGACTGGAGCACACCTTATGTGAGAAAAAGCTGGGGGACCTGGGGCTGGTCAACCTGGAGATGAGAAGGCTCACAGGATCTTATTAATGTGTATAAACAGTTGAAGGGAGGGTGGAAAGCATGGAGCCAAATTCTTTTCAGACACGCCCTGTGACAGGACAGAAAGCAATAGGCACAAACTGAAATACAGGAGTGTCCCTCTGCACACCTGGAAACACTGCTTTTACTGTGAGGGTGCCCAAGAACTGGCATAGGTTGCTCACGGAGGTTGCAGGTTCTCCATCCTTGAAGCTATTCAAAAGCCATCTGGACATGATCCTGGGCAAATGGCCCTAGATGGTTCTTCCTGAGAAGGGTAGTTTGGACCAGTTGGTCTACAGAGGTGCCTTTCAACCTCAGCCTTTCTGTGACTGCCATTTCAAATGTAAACCTGTGCAGCTAAGATTGCTCAACACAGAATGATGGAACTGAACTTCCTTCAAATGCCCTGAATTTCTGTTACCTTCTGTAAATCTAAGTCTCTTTGGTTTCTTTGCAAAAAAAAAAAAACAAAACAACAAAAAAAAAAAAAAAAAAAAACCAAAAAAAAAAAAAAAACCCCCAAAAAAACAAACAAACCCCCACCCCCCCAAAAAAAAAAACAACACAAAAAAACCACAAAAACAAACAAAACAAAGCACTTTCTCCTGCTTCTCCATCCAAAACAACTTTCCCATGCTTCCCAAAGAAAATGAACAATGCACCTATTAATTACATAAAGCAGAGACAAATGAGGCCTGAGCAAAGGAGATGAGCAGAGGTACTTTCACAGAAGAGTTGCCTGAGCAGAAAGTGAAGATGCTGTTCTTTCAGATATGTAGATGAATGAAAAAAATTGAGACTTCTATTTGGCTCAATTTATTCATTACGAGCATAAAGACTTTCTGAGATATTTTCCTAGATTCTTGATTCATTCTTGTTATGTAAAGGAGGCAGGATTTGACTTTAGGATGACAGCTCCTCTTTACCTGCTGTAAGAAACAGAGGATTGAAAATAGGAAGATTCCCATGTTAAACCTGCTTAGAGAGGATAAGATCTTAATACAGTGGAGAAATTAAAACCAGAGAATGCCACAAAAAGATCAAGTTAATTGGATCCTGGACTCTCTGAAGGATGCTTATAGCTAAATATACACCCCAAATATAAAGTGTTTTATTAGTAAGAGTCAGAAAAACTTCAGAAAATAATTTAATTTTTCCAACAGTTGCAAAGTAATTAAGACATTGTCATCTGCTCTTCCTCCACAGACACAACCATGAGAGAATTAGGCTAAAACTAATGAGAAAACTTGGAATATAAAGTATTTTTGAAGGTGAGCTCAAGGTCCAAAAGAGTAACGGTAATAATATCTATAATCCAGGAAGACATCTTATGAAATAAGCATAGCAGACACACGAGTCTTCTGACTCACATAAAATGTTTCCGTACCTTTATTGAAGTCTTGTGATGATTCAAAGGGAAATTTAGACAAGACAATGATGTAAAGCCCACAGATTTCAACAACTCAGGCTGTGGAATCTCTCTCTCCAGTTTCCCCTCTACTCTGAAAGTCAGTGAGTTCAGAAAAACATACACCTGAAGACCCAGTTCTAGACTCTTCAAAGATACAGTCCAAAGCTTTATTACCACTGCCTCCTGGAGACTGAATTTCTGAACACATGAAAAAGTACATAATAACCTGAATTGTCTAACATTATGATGGTGGGTGATATGACCTGAGGTTAAAAAAAATAATAATAATTTAAAAAAAAAAAATAAATCTTCTATTCATCAGAGAACCTAATAATGGAGGGCAGATAGATGGGGCACTTTTCAAAAATGGTATAAAAATATTCACTTGCAAGCAGGGAATATATATTCAAACTACCTGATCCTAGTGCTCTCCTTGGCATATTTTTAAGTCTGTTATTATACTGAAAAAATAAAACAAGTTACAAAATTGAGAATACACATTTGAAGCAAGTCTAGAGGTTTCACTATTTTTTTCCGGACAAAACAAGTACTAGTGAAATTTTGAAAGTAAATTTTGGTCCACAACTTTCTCAAATTGAAATACTTCAGAGTTTTCTTGTAAGAGAAAAATAATACTCCCATGAGAAGTACTTGCCAGGGGCAAACTCGATCTTCACAGCATTCTAGCATTACCTGGAACCAGCCAAATTGCTGGCTTTCCTATATACAATCCCTAAAGGTATTACAGACAAGGCAGGCAGAAAAATGACTGTCAGGCGTGCATAATAAGAACTGCTCCTGATGGTAAACTACATCCCGTAAGGCAAATAAAGAAGAATTTAATCACAAACCCCACCAAAACTTGAACCTGATGACTTAGAGAAGAGACTGCTTGCCATGTCAAATCAAGTACAAGAAACAATCATATTCATAAACTCATACAAACAGGTCAGTTCATCAGAACTTATGATATCTGGAAGAACAGGCAGAAGTCAGTAGAGGAAAACTCTCTTTTCTGTTGCTAAAATAGATTTACCAGACACATGAAGACAATTCTATAGTGGAACTATAAATCAAGATGTAGACCTCCCTCTACTGTGATGCCATCACAGAAGAGTTACTTGAGTCAGAAAGAGAAATGTTAAAAGCAAAAAAAAAAAAAAAAAAATCACCTAGCAAAAACATAAAAAATTGCTATAATTTATGATTGAAATAAAACTTAGAAACTTATCTGTAGAACCTGACATATGATAGAACTATTCACAGATTGTTAAAAAACATTGCACTCCATTCATACATTTTGAGGGTTTTTTCCTTTATTTTTCTTTGTTGTCTTTAACACTAACAAAAATTTTCTTCCAACTCAGCCATGTAAAATCCACTACATAAAATAAAATGAACTGCATTTCCTGCCAATTTTGCAGCATTTAATAGTACAATATCAAGTCTTGCACAATCAGTTTGCTAACAATGTGTAGCTACTTTAAAGGAAAACAAACTTGGGAAAGCATTCAAAGACTTTACATAAAGTGCAATTCATTATNTTTTTTTTTTCTTTTTTTTTTTTTTTTTTTTTTTTTTTTGACAGAGCAACAAGTTGCTATTCCATGAAAAAAAAATAATAGACTCATCACTGGTATCTTTCAGCCAAAGAAAGTGGCTAATTTATTCATGGCCCCTACACTGCCCAAGAGTAAGACATTCCAAATGGGGACAAAATGAATTTGGACTGTTTTACAAGGTTTTTCTAACCACATAAGAATGCAGCATCAGTTTCTTCTCCATCTGACAGCTACTTTTAATAAGTCACATCAACTAAGTTGATCACAGATGCTGTGATAGACACTACCTTGTTTCTTGATGCCCCAGTGTTCTGGCAAATACTGACAACTTCAAAGAAATACTCCAGTACATTTTTAAGACCTCTGAACAATTAAAAAGTACAAGAACTGATTGCAGGGCAAAGTTCTTTACTGAGTGAATATCAGGACATTTGATACTGTAAGTTGGAAACGCTACACAATTGTATATATAAAGTATACACGTGAGCTGGGGCACAGGTGATCTTTGCAAACTTAATTTCTACAAGTTCACATTAAGTAGCAAAGTGATTAGAATGACTTTGAGACCATGATATACTCATTCTCAAAAGCGAGTAAGAAATAAGCAAGAAAGAAACTGTCAGTGTACTCCTGTTCACTCTTACTTACCTATCAGAGATACTGTTCCTCCCTCCCAGCATTTCCCTCAAGTTCCAGTGCAGACAGACCAGAAGAGTTCAAGAAACTCCCTTCCCAGAAATTGCCAATTTACCAGCCATCAAGGGAAAATATAAATAGATAATTAATCAGATAGGCCTATTCAGGAGTGTAAGTCAACTAACAGTAATAACAGCACCAAACTTCCTGTAAAAGGAAAGGGAAAGGGAGAATTCCTTCTACATGTCTCCAAGAATGATAGCAATGCCATAGAAACCATGTAAAAAGAATCAATACAGTGCAGACACCGAGCTGGGAGCTGAAGACCAGCCCTAAGCAAAGGTGAGACATTAAATCATTGACTGGAACTACTTTTGGTAAAATCTCATAATTGAATTACATACAAATCCTATCCTAGTTCAATTCTTCTTAAAAAAACTAATCAGAGTAATTGAGTTATCCCTTTCTGGGTCTTTAAATGTATGCCATCCCTTCCAGGTAACTACTTTTGTAATAAATTTTAGAACTACACTAAAGGCAATTCTTCTGTTAAAGCTCAAATTGAAATAGCGATGTTTCAACATAATGTACATTATGCAACAGGAAATTTTAATTACCAAAATTAACTTTTAGTCTGATCAGGAAAGTATCAGATACCTCTCCACCTATATTATGGTACCACATGCATGTAAAGATGTGGAATATGTAAGGATCTTGGCCACGTCTCTAAACACCAAGGCTTTGAGTTACTGGACAACAACTCCCGTTCCTCCTCCCTCACTCTAATGACCAGTGTTGTCAATAAAGTTTGGTTTCTACAAACCGAAGACCTTATTGTTACTCAAAATTATCTGGAAGCAATACTAAAGCCATGACAAAGTAAATTGTGTTTCATCATTATTTTCCCCTCCTCTGGCTGTGAGAACACACAGATCAATACTCTTCAGTATGAGAATTCTGCAGCAAAATTTTCATTTGTTACAAACAGCAACAAAAGGCCCCCAAGCATGCCCTGTCACTTCCAGTTTAGAAGGAAATGCACTAATAAACTCTTCCCCTTGGGTCATCTTTGACAATGGGCAATACTATGCCAGCTCTTATTAAAGGCAATTCATATCAGTGGCCCAAAAATTTCCTTTAAAATTATCATCTTTTGTATCCATGTAGCAGGATGTCAGCTTTAAAGTGCCACTGAGATATAGGACCTGTCATTATGGTTAATTTTCAGTACAGTTTTAACACCAGGGTAGCTGATCCCTAAGGGTATGGGTATGCTTTTTTGGCTAACAAGATTTATTTAGTGGTTATCCAGACAAACAAGAAAATATATTACTGTATATTACCTTTCAAATACAACAGCAAGCAATAAATCGTACTATAAAACATATATCTTTGTTCTCTACCATGATGTCAAGTAGATGAAAATGTTTTTGGAAGGTTAATATCTTACCATATATATATAAAAGTTAAAATTCTTGGCCTTCCCATCCAAGAAGCACACAGAAAAGTGAAATCACCTGTAAAATACAAAACCTATACAGCTGGTTTTTATTTATANCCATAAATATGGCATTATCTATGAAATTACCAAAGTTTTTCAGCAGGACTATTTGATGTATTTAGAAAGAAGGTACTACGAAATTTTATATTCTTATCTCACTTTTTTTTTTTTTTGAGAGAAATAGTGCTCTAAACTATACTGCTCTATTATTCTAAAAAAACCCCAGAAAACTTCATTTATTGATTTGCCTTGCCTTTCTCAGAACAAAAGTCTGTTTTCATGCTGCAAAAAGATTTATTTAATTTTATTAGGATGAAGATCACCTTGCAGGTTGCTAGAAAAATGGTATATCTAACAGAATAAATTAAGCTCTTAACATGTTGTCTGAATCTTTGTATGGTCAGCAAAGCCCATTTTTACTGGTGTTACATGAAGGCATAAAACTTAGTTGGCTTCTATCAACTGGTCTCCCAGGGAAAAGACCTCTGCCAGTAAATGTCAGACACCAAATATGTTGGAACATTTCCTATGCTACTTCTATTTCTACAAGCTGAGGACATATCTTGCTTTTCCTGCCTCATCTCCAGATGTAGTGTCTGATTCCAAGATGCCAAACAGCCCAAACAGCCCACTGCTTGACCAACAAATCACAGAATATGCTGAGCTGAAAGGGACCCAGAAGAATCATCAACTCCAACCCTTAGCCCTGCGCAGGACCACTCCCAAGAGTCACACCATGTGCCTGAGAATATCATCCAAATGCTTGAACTCTGTTGAGCTTGGTGCTGTGACCATTTCCCCACGGAGCCTGTTAAAGCACCCAATCCCTCTCTGAAAGAACCTTTTCCTAATATCCAACCCAAACCTCCGCTGACACAACTTCAGGCCATTCTCTCAGGTTCTGTCACTGGTCACCACAGAGAAGAGATCAGTGCCTGCCCCTCCTCTTCTCCTGGCTGAATAGACCAAGAAGTGAATTCAGACACTCTTTATATGAACAAAGCAAGAGCCCATTAAGTGTCTGATCCCTGCACTTACCTCCAGAACTTACAGGCCAAAACAGCTCCTCAACTGGACAGCAGCATCACAGCCATATTTTGTACACCACTTCTTTTTCCCAGTTAAAAAAACATTAAGTCTCATCATAACAGAATGAAATTGACAATTTTGCAGGTGATGCAATTAGGTAAAGAGAGGTTCAGAAGCTAAACCCAGGTCATTCAGCACCCACATTTCAAAATGAAAACTGAACTTCTGTGTTCAACCATATCCTTTGCTAGTCAATATTACATGCTTTAAGAATACAAAATGCATAAATACAAAAATCACCAATCCAATAATACTATACACAAGATATGGTTGCTTCTGGATGAATTATAACAAAAAAAAAAAGTATTCCAATAGAACAATGTATTATTTGCTCTAGACTACCAGTCTGCTCAAAGCAACAGATTTCAAAAGGGAACGGCAACTAAGTGTAGTGGAATCTCATACCCATTAAACTATTTATGAAAAGTTAAGCAGTTTGCACCTAAAGTTCAACAAATAGCATCCACAGGATACCAGGCAGGTACATTACTCTCAATGCAATGCAGGATCAGATGTATTCTGTGGAAAGCAATTGCAAGAAGCTTTAAAAACCAGTTTTTCATTTTATGACTATTTCACAGGTCTAATCGCTGTATGATCATCTCAGATCAAGGCATATGTAGGCTGAATAAAAAGTGTAAGTAGAAAGCACCGGTATTAGAAGCATTTACATGGAAAAAATTAAAGCAATTAAAAGTTTACCTCGAACAATAAGTTGAGCAAAATTTGACACTCCAGAACCTCTCTCTGATTGAGTTACACAGCGGTATAAATCTTGGTCAGTTTTTGTCACCTCTTGCAACTTAAAGGTAGCAGCAAATCTTCTATGATTGATATTTTTAGTCTGAGCAACTGGAATATCTTCCCCATTTCTTCTCTGAAAATAAGAGCAACCAAGGCAAAGTTATCTCATAAGAACATAAAAGACATTTCATTATCACCGTGCAAAGAATACACACAAAACAAAACCCTAAATGCATTCAACCCATGCTGCATTTCCATGGTAGAAGAGGTCAGTACTGAGGCCCTATCAAGAAACAAGCAGTACTGAAAACATTTCAGAATCAAGTTTGAGGGTGAAAAGCACTGTCAGGATTTTGCACTGGCACAAACCATGACTATAACATACTCAACTGCCAATGTCTCATAGATGGAATCATTCGAAAAAGCCCAGCAGTAACAGTTGTACTCCTAAGAAAATTCATTCAACTTTAAGAAGATTTATAACAGATACACTGGATATATTGTAAGAAGTATTTAAACAAACCTGGTATTATGAGATTTCACAGATTTTCAACAGCTTTTTCAGTATCCAACCAGTGTTTCCTTTTTAATGCTACTTTTTATCTGCCCAGGTTCAATACCTTCTAAAAATTTACCTTTGTTATATTAAGCACCACCTATCCCTCTGAAGCTAGCTGAAATAAAAAGTGAAGGGCAGGAAGCTGAAAGAGAAATAACACAGATTGTATTTAAAGGATGGAGCTTAAAGAGTTCTTTAAAAAATCATAACTATCACAAATCACTGAAAAATTTAATCTGTGTGGAGCTGTGGGGGAGGGTGAGAGGTCAGTGCAGTAGAAACAGTTTGAGCTCTTGTAGGTTCCTTTTTCCTTATCACCATTCACATTAAATGTTCAATTTTAATTTCAATAGAAAAACAGACCCTCTACCAAAAGTCAGTGTTAAAAAAAACCCAGAAACGTGCCAAATGAACAAGCGATATCACTGCTCTCTCCCATGGATCCATCACGTTATTCCTGGACCAGGACACACTTTCTGATCACACAGTGTTGCTCAGTCCCTAGAAAGATGTCAGCATTTGCTTATAATCACCCATTCAGCCCAATACATAGCAAAACATGACCTCTGTGGACATTCTTAGCTCTAATCCACCCCTGAAATGAGAAGCTTCATTGAGGTCTTAAACTCCAAGTTTTCTAACACCGAAAGTGCCACTGCTGACCCACAGAATTTAATAACATGAAATCCTGGGGCAAAACATAAGGAGCAGAAAAATGAGATGAGTTAATGCTGCATATGTATATTGACCAGTTTCCTGTCACAGTACTTCATAATACTCTGACACTTCATTTTACATCTACCGTTTGTCATCTTAGCATGGGCTAGTCACTCCAAACAGTTTTGTAGTATTTAGCCAGGGGTTCAACACCACTTCAGTCTCACTGAAACAAGCATTCATTTTAACCATTAATATCTTTAAACAGAAGAATTTTATTTATACCAACCAGGCAGATTTCAGTCACCCATATTCCACTACAGAGACCATGCCGTCACCTTTACCAGCAGTAGGGTTATTGGTGGGATTTCCTCACTTCAAGAAGATGCAATCTAGTTTCCCTCAACCCAGCAAAACTCTCTGCCATTACCCTAGGAACAACAGGGACTGCCTTCCCAGGGGTAAGCTCTGTCTGCAGCGCTGGGACAGAAAGAACGGGATACCAAGAATGAAAACAGATCTCCAAAACAAAATGGCACACAAGACACTTCCAAAAAGCATTCTCAATGCTTCTCTCTAAAACTGTCAGCATCCCACAACCACTACAAGACTGTTTGTCACAGGAATGGTCTCTGACAGAGTGTTACCAGGGCAAAAGCAACAGGTGTTGGCCACTCAGACACTTGCACCACATGCAGAGCAGTTGAGTAACCCTGCGACAGACACAAGCACCCTCCTCAGCTCTGTGAGTATGTGACTCTGAGTAAGGAGAATTAAGGAAGTTTGCTGATACTGCAAAGACCCCTATGAATGACAGGCCTTAGTGAACTTCAGGGATGAATGAAATTATTAAATTCCAATATCACACAAATGAGAGATATTGTTAAAAGCTTTATTTTTGTACTGCTTAAACAACACTAAAATTACTTTGTGGGAGGTGCACCTTCTCCTCTGGCTAGCTGGCTTCTCCTGATTGCAAAAGTTAAATCCAAAAGCAGGATTTGCAAGCTATGTTTCCCATACCTGAGTACCAACCAAAGGTTTGAACTTCCTGGAAAGATAATATAAACCTTGGATCTAGCACCCTGAAGTAACTAAGATAAACAAACCTCATGGTACTTTCTTCCTCTCATGTTTGTCTGTGCCCTCATGGCCTTGCCACATCACAGCCAGCTGGCAAAAGGAAGCCAAGCTCCCCCACTAAACACAATCTTGCCATATAATTGTTGAAATGACTGAGCGGTATATAATAAACTGTATCTTTAAAACTTGTATTTTACCTCACTTGACAAGTAATCCATTTAATGTAGCCATTCTTGCTCTGCTATGAAGGGAAAAAAAATATTAGAGAGTTTTCTAAAATGAAGGACTCCCTTTCAGTAACTCCCGTGTTTTAAATTGGAATGCTAAGCACTTAGTCTGTAGCAGAGAAGCACATCCAAGCTTCCTATATAAAATAATTTACACTCTGAAGCTCAGAACTTGCTTCCTTAAGCTCACCTGCATGCTTCATATTGAGAAACAAAGTGAATCAGGCTCCTACTTAAAATGAAATATTAATGCACTTTCAGATAAATTAATCAAAATAAAATTTAACAAGCTTTACAGTTCTAGACCAACAACATCAAGGATTTTCTTTTCTATTTACATCTGTGATTCCCTACCACATTATCTTACAAGACTTGGAGCAGTTGCTCTAATTTCTCTATATTAGAATCTGTTTCTTGGGAATCCAACTGCACAACTACATTTTCAAAGCCTTTCTTCACGTACAGCTTATCCAGTAAAATATTTTTCCACCATTAAAGTGATGAAAAGTTCAAACAGAAAAGAGTCCTCATCTAAAACTGAATGTTAAAGGAAATATCCTCCATTCATTTCAGCGTATACCCCTTACACTGGTAAGCCATTAGCCAGTCAGAGTTCAGATGCACTGTCACGATCTCTTAATTAAATTCTTCTTTTTAATGTCAGGGCATTGCTACTGATTTTAAAGGAAAGGGAAGAAAGGCAGCAGTGCTCTCTGCTTATTAAGGGTTCCTGGTTCATACTGTTTCAATTTATGTCCTGCTCACACTGAACAGAGCTTGAAAATGCTGCTCAATTAGGTTTTAAAAATTCAATTTAAAATTAATGTGGAGTTATACTAATGGCTAATGGCTGTACCCTGTGCGATCCTTGGTTCTTCCAGTCCCTTGCTGTCTGGTTTGATAACCCTGAATTGCTCATTTAGGAGAGGTCACCACTAGGCAGTTCTCCTTTTGTGAAAATAACTCTGGGCTTCACAAAGAACTACTCTCCATAAACACTTGATTAAAAGAAATATAAGCCTGTGAAAAAAATCTCCTTAATTCTGGCACTTCAGTCATTTAAAATTCTACCCTTAAATAAATCTCTCAAACTTCAAGGTTATGTTTAATTTCATAGGAATATTATTTTATTAAATTTTTTTTCAGGCAATTCGATCATCTATATTTTAAATAAAGTCAACAGCAAAGTCTACACAGCTTTAAAATACCCAATTCTAGGTAAATTAACGATTAGTGTTAAGTATCCCTCTTCTGTCTCATAAAAGAAATCAAACATTTAATAAACATGAAATGATATTTTAGTGGAACTTTTCAGAACCCAAGGGGAATCAGAAGAATCTAAACCTCAACGTCTTTCTTATTTAATTGGCAGAATTTAAGTGCATTTCTAATTATCTTATACAACTTTATTACTTATTGGCATTTTTGCCTCAACTTTTCAGGTTGAAAAGCAGTGGGTTTTGCTTTTTTGTTTAAACAGCAATAAGATACTTTTCTGCTGCAATGTTCCCTCTAAATTTTCCTGAAACCTTTTATTCTTTTTTCCCTGCACACCAGTGATTTTTATAAGCCTGGACAGTTCAACCTTACACATCCCCATCCCTTTCTTACTGTAAACACCTTAAAATAAGTCTGCTCCACTGCTAATAATTACGGTCAACTCCAGTTGCCTTCTCAGGCTCTCAGCTGGATGCCAGGATGCCTCCAGAGATCAGAAGATGTCAACACTTCGGCTGCAGTGACATACGCATTTCTTTGGCAGCAGTGCCCTATCAGCTGGCCCTCACTCACTATCTCAGCACCTTCCCTCCTGCGCTCATGCAGAAAACCAACCTGGAATATAACAAAACCTTCCTGAAGACATACTCCTTCCCCATATATTATCAGCCCTGAACGTATTAACTTGTGATCAGATTCACTGCACAGCCACTGGGAGCAGAGAAGAGGGCAAATTACATGTGGTGAGCAGGGCACAAGTCCACAGTGTGTCTAAACAACTCGGTCCTCAAAGGTGCAATCATCTACTAATGGTGAAGTTACCAGCAACAGGAGGGCTGGAAGGATGCCCCACAGCAGCCCAGGGAATTAAGACTCTGCTACCTACAGGAACAGGGAATTTATAAATAACATGCTCCAAAATGTTCCTGGTTTTACGCATTATGTAAAGGGAGAAATATAATTTTTTTGATGAAGGGGAAAAAAAAATATAAAGGGTTGACTGCAGATAGCTTGAATGCCAAAGTAACATGCAAAAAAATGCCAAAAGATGTTTTCAAAAAACAACAACAAGAAAAAAAAATTGAGAGGAGTAAACAAGAGAAATAACTATACTGTTTAAATTTCACTTCCATATAGGTGTCTGCCACTGTTCAGCACACCCAGCATATGCTTTTACAACATGTAGGACAAAATTTCCAAACGGAGAAAAGAATTTCTAAAATAATATTTTTTTTTAAACACAAATGTCTCAATATATTAATGGCACTTGAAAGCTTATTAACCTATTATAAACATAATAAAACATGATACCTAGTTATCGTAACAGGCTATAAATGAGATTTTAATGCTTTTCCCTAAAAAGAGCAAATTACTGAACAAGTGGGCTTATTTTCAGGTAGATCATGAATTGGAACTATAGTTAAAATAATACACCTAGATAGTCCTATCTTCTTCTTCATGCACATGAAGGTGAAATAGCAATTTATTTTGTTTGATTGATTTTTAAGAGAAAGCAGGTAGTTTAACATTTTCTCCGTGGGAAATTAATAGAACTTAGCTTTAACTTGCTGGTCTCCTACATATATAGTAAACCAGAGTAAGATTTTACTTTCCAATGAACTGTGCATTCATTTATTAGAAGGAAAAGCCACACAGCTTTTCCCATGCAAATATACACTGAACATCATAAATAAATGTGGAAAGCCAAGTTTTATCTTGCCTGCTGTACTGCAGTACAGAAAAACACATGATTACTTTTAATGTCTTGGTTCCGTGCACTGCTGTTATTCAAACTTGCCCACTTTGAAGCAGCTCAAATTTCTGTTGTGCTGGATTGACCCTCATACTGAAGAAATCAAGGGCTCTCATGAAATAATCTAATTGAGAGCCATCTGGCCCTTTAGAGGTGGCAATTCTAATCAATTTTATTATAATAAAAGCCACCAGAGGTAAACTAGCAAAATTCATACCATGTCCCTGGCACTTTCAATACACAAATTAAAACAATACTCACTTTTTCTGGACATTTTAAAGCCTCTTATTTTGAGCCTAATCTAACACACATCAAATATAAAAAAATTGTATATTTGGAAAAAAAAAAAAAAAAAAAAAAAAAGATTTTCAAAAAACTATGGTTCCTGTATACAGTGTTGTTGATTAAAGAAAAGGTGGGGGGGAACCAACCCAACAACTGCAGAAATAACAAAAATACAAAATCCGGATATGGTGATTAAAGATCTATACCACCTTGAGCAGCACACATTGAACTACAGTACTATCCTGCAGGAAAAACAAAAACAAAAACAAACAAACAAAAAACAAACAAACAAACAAAGGAAAAATCAACCAACAAAAAAAAATCAGGGAAAAAACCCAAAACACACACCAAAAAAACCTAAACCAAACCAAACCAACAAAAAAACTCCCTGATTAGTTAGAAGACAATGAAGGGAACAAGTTGAGAAAATCCCCACTACTGAAGACCAATGTTCCACAAGGCAGCTCCTCAAACAGTTCTCAGCAGAGAATTTTACCGTTTCCTAAAAGAAGCCTAGTATATCAGCTGCTCCTACTCATCTGTAATTTATTAAGTGCTGCAGCTATTTGTGGAATCTAGGGCCTAGGGTATTAGGCAACCTACCACACATCACACTGCCAAGGAGAAGACAACCTGAATGCAAGCTGCAAGAGATGAGTCATGGGACAGAATGGCCAAGGAATTCGTAACTGTATGTTTTTATAAACATCACCTTAATTTCAGGTGTCTTACTCAGATGGAGGTTTAAGCCTCTGGCTGGCTGAGGAATTACTACCAGGACTACACAGAGGGACCAAACTTCCACTGTAGCTGGTCTACCTGCAAAGTACAAAACAGCAGGAGGAGAAGGCAGCCTGGAACACCAGGCGGTCACTGAGAGCTGCCCCCAGCATCACTGTGGCCACGGGTAGTGGCACAGCCCCCAGCACCTGATGCTCCAGACACCAAGGACCCCTGGGAAGACCTACACAGATGACAGGCCCAAAGGCTGCTGTGTACACTAAATGACTGGTAGCTATGCAGCCCAGAGGACTTAGTTAACTGGGGCAGAATTAAATTAAGACCAGGAGGATTACAGTATTTCATGTTGCTGAAACCTAAGATGACCGGGCATCTAGGGGAAACTGCCATATTTATCTGTGAAGCTGATAAATTGAGGCAGGAGAGAAAGATAATAGTTCATTCAGGGTTAAATGGCATAGATAGCATCAAAGGTGAACACAGGGTTAAAAAAAGAAAAGAAAAAAAGAGAGAGAGAAAAACCCCATGTGAAACAGACAAGTTATGAATACTGCATTTTACATTGGTGAATATTCTTTTTGACAATGTCTGAGTCAGTAGTTTGTGATACAGAATAAACTACGAGTCAAGTCATTTATGAGGAGCCTGATAGATCACTGAGACAGCTTTTCATACATCTTCAAAAAAAAATGTTTGGCAAACCAGAACTTCTATCACAGAACATAAATATGATGAGGTGAAAGTGCAGGTAAAATAGACAAGTCACTGAAGTGTATAGATAATGCCTACCTATTCAGTTGCTTGCTTTCAAAAACAGTTTTTCAATAAATAAAAGCAACCAATATGTGACAAATGAGGGAACTGAAGTTTCTGTGCAAGTCTCAAGTGCAATAAAGAAAAGAACTTATGTGCTGCTTGGCCATTGTCAGTAATCAAGATTAAAGTAAGATGATGTAGACTTGAGCAGGATTTTACTGGCTAAAGAAGGTTTGGCACAAACAGTCCAGTTTGCTGTGCAAATTAGTACTTGCCTTGGGCAGATGATGCTGACAAATCAAAAAATTCTTCTGTCTCCCTAGAGGCTCCTCAGAAGTTCACCCACCATTTCTGTCATCCAGGTTGAAGAACAACAGAGCCATAGGCCTTCTTTCCCCCCATAGCCTCCATGCAACATCATAGCTTTGACTCCTCCTTAGGGCAAGCAGGCCTGACTTACTTCAGTTCATAACCAAAAAGACATCAAACTTTACAGTCAACCAAAATCAAAAATGTGATCAAAATTCTCCATCACAGTTCCACAGATGAAACTGTAGGGATGCTAACAAGTCACTTTCTCTGAACTTTCCCTGGATTAGTTAGAAGACAATGAAGGGAAAAAGTTGAGAAAATCCCCACTACTGAAGACCAACATTCCACAAGACAGCAGAAAAAAGCAAAATAACAAAGGTTCTCTAACACTCAGAGAGTACTCAGCTCCTCTTAACTTTCACGGGTCATAACATTTGTGCAAACCAACAAAAAACATTCTTCAAATGTAATGAAAATCGTGAATAGGTTGGTGCACTGTAACAGCAAATGTTTTATCATCTGACTAAAGAAATGGTATCTTAACCAGTTAATTAAATAAAATGTAATCAATTGTATCAAAATGCAATGAGATCTCAAAAGGCAACATTGCACTTCAAAAGTCTTAAAAATCCCATGCAAAATGACATAAAACACAGTTAAATTGGACATGAGTCTCCTATTATAGCTACAACTTTTCTGAGACCACAAGCGAGCCTCTCAACATTCACTGCAGCCAAATGGTTTACCCCAAAGGCTCATGGCCCATGTTGAAACCCTCCTGCTGAATACTGATCCATGCCTTCACATTCCGGATATGGCAGGAAGAAAGGAATTGTGCGGCATAGCTGCTTTCCTATGAGAGGAAATACTGTCCTTCCAAAAGCAAAACAAAATAGCCTGTTTTTTTGTCCCTCAACGCCTTGCCCCAGGCACAAGTTCTCATACACACTCTCCAGTCTAAATTCCTGGAATATTCTATTGGTCTTTATACACTCTCCAATCTAAACTCCTGGAATATTGGTCCTGCAGAATGCATTATCACAGAATCCCATCTGCATGTGCCCAGTCCAAAGACTTGTTAAAGAGCACACATACACAGTACCTAGCAGGTGAAACAAATGCTGAATATCACAATTGGTGACAACCAGCACCAAAAGCAGAGATGCTGGTGGACAGGGCATTGAGGGTTATGGCAGCTTCCTCAACAAAGGGATACAGGATACGACCAGTTGTTTGAGCCTGAACAGACGCTCCTTCATCCTCCAGTAACAGTTGGTACCGCTGGGAGGTCAGCCCGACTCCATTGTTTTTACAGCAATTTGCATTTTATTTTCCATAATGCAGTTTAATTTCACTTTTTCAATTATTACTCGCAGGCAATTGCTTTAATTATCTGTTATTCCACAAGGAAAGACACTTTCCTCTGGCACAGAGAAGGGCTGCATCAGAGCCTATTAACGCTGACGAGTCTCTCCACGGGCGAGCGCGGGGCTGCTTTGCCAGCCTTGGCAGCCTGCATGGAGGGCAGTTAGCCAGCACCCACAGCTATTGCTGACAGATTGGCCCGCTCGCCACCGCTCAGACGGCAATCTGCACAGGATTACAAGGCACATATTAAACCTTTAAATGCATGCAGCCAGTCCCCCTTTGAATTTCAGATTCACCAAAGCAAATGGTATCACCGCAGACCGTGGCAAAACACATCCGACTGCAAAGCCAGAGCAAGCCGCTTTCCCTAATCCAATGCTATGTTAACGCAAAGCTCAGCAATGATGGATGGACTCATTAGTGCTGCAGTTATCGCCATCTGAACCCAGTGCCAAGACATATGGTTTAACAGATGTTCTAGCAAAAAGCTCTATACTCTGCACTGCGCAAGTGTCCAGTTAAACCGGACATTGATAAGACACTGAAAATTGTATTGGACTTCTGGGAGCCACAATTGTTCCCAGCTCAGGAAGCCGTTAAACACATCCCGATTATGCAAAAAACCCTATTGCTCTGATATCCCAATTAGATCGGCAGAACAAATGCTGGACAATACATACACTACTTTCTGTAGTCTTGGTGGATCCAAACGTTATTTAATTTATCCAGTCAATTCTATTTCTCTACTACCTTTGTAAAGAAATGAAGCTCAAATGAGTGGAAGCTTTCTCCAAACAGAAATGGCCAACTCAAATGGGCAAATGGAGCTACAGCCCTTCTGCATTTTCACGTTTAGAGTGCCCCATGTTCCTTACTCTTTGAAACATTTAATACATAACATAACATGTACCCCTTCTGAGCAGAGGATTAACATTCAGAAGTGAGTTGCTTGCAAGTTTATTTACTGATGTAACTCCACTGGAATGCATGGTAATAACAGGGAAATAAATATAATTAAAAAGGGGTTCTTTTTATACTAATTCAGCAAATCAATGTGCACAAAGAGGTTATGGTACATCTAATGTTAATAAAAGTCCTTATTCTTTAAAAGTCTTTTCAACAAAAGATAATTCATAGGCTTTGGAAAAAAAGAAAATCAGCAGTAAGTGGGCCAGAACTGATTAATTATGATGTCTATACACACTATATTCATTTCTTAAGGATTACACATACATGTTCACCTCCAACAGAAAAGCATTTTTCAGCAAGAACTTCTGCTATCTCCTGTATCTTTTAAGTCAGAGAATACCAATGCATAACATGTGGAAAAACTAGGTTACCACCTTGGATTTGGTGACTTCTACAACACAACCCAACTGTTCCAGTGTATGCAGTGGTACCAAACTATAGCTGTTGGGGTGTGATATTTTGCAGTGGAAATTTGAAATTGAGAGGGAAAATACTGAGAAATACACCCCTTTTCCCCCACCGGTATTACATTCTGAAGGGGATGGTGGGCAAAAAAGATACTATGCAAAAAGACAATGTATTTCAGAAACAACAATAATGTTTAACATTTAAATGAAAAACTAAGGACTTTGAAACTCTTTCAGAATTTGCTAATAATTGCAGGTCATAAAGAGAATCCTTTAGCTTATAACTACAAAAGATTTGACAGTAGATTACGTTGAAAAGTTGAAGAACAAAAGAATTAGAGCTGCATTTCTGTCCTGCTCCCATGCCTACTATTCACACTGTCACAAAAGGTGTGTTTCAGATCATTTGTTCAACCAGTTAAATCTCTTTATCTGCACAAATATTTATACTGTATTAATGTAGCTGTAACTTTTAAAAACTTCCATTATCTTTGCTGTTTATCTTTCAGTGACAGAACTATGACTATCCCAGATCTTGGTCCACTGGGGCTGCAAAATACAGGAATGGGAGGGAAGGGGTATCAAAGGAGACAAGAGACCAGACACAATCTAAAAACAAACAACAGAATCTGCAGCCATAGAAGTCAGGAGAAGTTCAATTCAATGTTAATCCCTGTTTGTCTGAAATATTTACAGACATACATTTATGGAAAATGGAGCTGATGAAAATACTATCATTACAGCAGTAAACACACAGGAAGCAGCGTATTGAAATGTTGTGCCTACTTTGTATCCATTTTTATTTTAAGGTACATAAAGATATGTGTACTTATATATACACTGGGAAAAGCATAAGCATGGAAATGTGCACACACATAGATCAGGTCTTTTCCCTAATAACTAAAACAAAATTGAAGTTTACATAGGACACTAGAAGGAAAAATGCTACTAAGATCACCACTTTTACTTCAGGTTGTTACAATCTTTCTCTCTCCACTGCTTTTAACTGAAAATCCAAACCTTTTTCTACCTGCTGGCATTATTTATATAGCTAATTTAGACATGAATCAAGTTGGTGAAAAGACACACACAGAAAATCAAAAAAACAGCAAACAAAGAAACAAAAAAAAAATCCAAACAAACAAAAAACCCAGATCAAAACAGTGTCCTCCTCACTCCCAACAACATCAAAATTCCAATTTCAGTCAAAATCTTTTTCAGTCAGATCACTTTCCTGAACTGACCTACTGACAAGCTGCAAAAGCTCCAGTCACTGCTGAGAGGGATCAAGAGGATGAAACCAAGACTGTGGCAGCTCAGACCAAGCCTAGCTGAAGTAGCTGTGGGACTGCAAGACTTTCAACACAGAACAGGGTGGTTGCAATTTTTTTTTCCACGTGCTGCTGAATTTACTTTCATTCTTTTCAAAAGTGGGAGATGGGAGAACCAGAGAGCACTGCCTGCACATCTTTACTGCCTCAATGCAAGCAAATGAGATCTTAGATCACCTCAGATATAAAAAGCTTAGTGTCCCAGATTGCACCTCAGAACTTTCCTTATCAAAGTCTGTGTTTTAATAGCAAATTCTTTGCTGGCTTGTTTTGCTTTCTTTTTGACTCTTTTTCTCCTCAAGGAAATAGTTTTCCTCTTTCAATAAGGACATAACCATAAGCTATTTTCTCTAACACAATGTGCTTGGAAAATGTCTTCTTCTCCAGCCATCCATTTATTTTTCATTTTTGAAATGTTTGGGGGTTTGGGGTTTTTCTTTGTTTGTTTGTTTGGTTTTTTCCCAAGAAAGTGGCCTTTCTTGTTATGAAAAAAATACATTCCTGAAATGTTTCAGCTCAAGGCTCTCAAAAACAATTACTCAGGCATTTGATTTGATCTGCCAGTTCTTCCTTTCAGAGTATTCAGGCTTTATCAATCTCTGCTTTGGCCAAAGGTCAAAGTGAACCTTTTCCAAGTTACACTCCAGTGCCTCATGAGACCCATACATATCCACCCCAGCTTTTAAGGAAAAGGAGTACATTCACTATCAGCTGTGCATGACAGCAGTAACTTTCAGTGTAATCAGAGGAAGATAATTCAGAGAGGGAATGTTGTTTTTTCACACTTATATTGAGCACAGAGGATAGAGGGGTGGAATGATGAGTGATAAAAAAAATAGTCACCTTAAATTGGTGGAAATTTGGCAGTGTTTCTGGGAAAACAAGAAGGAGAACAGAAGCTCAAGTAGCAAGGTATCTTTCAGATTATCAGGGCACTTCACAAGCACAAGCAAGCAGAGTTATAATCTCTAACAGACCTTATCTTTTGCAGTGCGAGAAATTACCACATCTGTGATCCACGTACACACACACAGAAAAACCCCAAACCACCCATGAAGCATATGGAGGGACAAAACATATATTTTCTGAGTTGATATGGCTGCTAACTGGGCCTCTCAGGGGACTGAAAGTCAGAAAGGATAATCTATCAGAATTATCTGACTCCAAGGAGTGAGCAATAGGAAACATTTCCAGCTGGCTGTCTCGATGGGGTCTTTCTGACCCACGATCAACTGAAAGTGGTGCTTCACAGGTTTGCTGGAATGCTTCTATTGCTATTGTTCTGCTTCAGATATAACAAAATCTAGCTCAGTTTCATTTTTATGTTCTTTGTGTGCTCTATTTGGCAAGTCTCTGAAATCAACTTCTTTTCTTCAATGCATGCATTATATGTTTGCTTAATTTAAACTAATTACTGCTCCAAGACATGGAGTACAAATTCCTACTTCTATGACTCCTTTTCACTAAATGCAGTGCAGTTACTGTTATACTTGTGTTCCTGCTTTAATTCTGCAGCATATTTTTCTAATAATACATTTTGCATATCAGATTTTTTTAAATATATTAAAAAAATCTTTAAAATTTTAAACTTATCACATTTCTGTACACAACAGTCAAGTTCTGCCAGTTTCACTATTAAACAAAAATTAAACAGCTTGAAGTAGCTGATTATAGTTCACTTAAACTACACTTGACAAAGAAATAGATATTTGGGAGTTCTGATTATAGTTAATTTAAAGGTACATTTACCCAAAAAGTACTTCAGAATTTTATAGTTCTGAAAATATACAGAAATACACATTTTAAAAATAAAAAAAAAAATCTTTCAGAGAATATACTTAGAAACCATTCTACAGGAATGTTGGTGCTTAAGGTTTACATATAAACTAAAAAAAGCACATAAAGGCACAGGTACAACTGAAGTGATTTTTTTTTATCCTTATTAAGCAGTAAAATTTAAGTTTTTAAAGAGCAACTGGAAACTTTGCTTTCCTTCTACTTGGTCAGTCTTAACTGTAAGTAACATCATCCCCATGCTACAAAGAAAAGCTATTTTTCAGCAGGATGGTGATGTTAATTTCTTTTTTTAATAGCAAGAAGGTTGTTGGGTTTTTTTCCTGGTTTTAGTCACCTCTTAAATTCTGACATACATACTATTCAGAATTACACACAGATAAAAGTTAAAAGTTCCTCCTATCATGGAGTCAGAGGAAAAGGACATATAGTAGTTCTTCTGTGGTGTTCCATTAAATATGCTGCTGAGTAAAACTGATATACACACAGAAGTACAGCCATGTCTCTCCAGCCACCTGCTTGGACACGTAATTTACATGATGAAATAATGTTCAAAATTTATGACAGCTGTGCTACATCTGTGTTTTACTAGATTTAATTACCTGCATTTAATGATAATAAATTTTGATGAAGAGAGTTGATTTACAAGAAGGCCCATAAATACCTCTAAAAGGCCAACCTTACCCCAGCTTTCACACCAGTTATATTAATTTTTAATCCCAGCTTTTTAACATTACAAAATTGATTACAAGTTTCTCCATTTAACATATATAAAATTGCCTTTAAATTATATATTTACATGCAGAACGAAAAAGGCTTAGGAATTTAAACATTTCATCTCCAGATAGTAGCTTGTTCTCTAGACAAATAGACTTGCATGAATTAGGCTTACCTGGAGCCATAACTTGTTATTCACTGCATCTCTCCCTGTAGCAATGCACTGAAATGTAGCATTCTGCCCTGCATTGACCTCTACATCCCCCAGCCTCAAAAAATGTGGAGATTTATCTGCAGAGGGGAAAAACAAACAAACAAAAACAACAAACAAACAAACAAAAATTACAAAAAATAAAGGTGCCAGGAACATTGTTATCTCCCTCAACATCCATATTTTAACAACTTTTGGCTAAAAAATACAAACAGAAGAGAGAAAATTATTTGTATCTTCTCTGTTCGAGGAAGAGTGCTTTTCCTTTCCTTTCTCCCTGGTGGTTCTAACTTTGTTATACACGTTATAAAAAAGTCTTTTTAAAATCAAAGCCAAAAGTATGAGAACAAATGCCAAAATGTCAGCAGCACTTTACAAAAAATATCCTAAAACTTCTGACTGTATGAAAACCATCATACTGAGAAAAACCCAATTAGCAGTATATAGCTCAAGCAAATAGAGAGATACTATTCTTGTTATTTGCAATGTAACTCAGAGCTCTTGTTTTAGAGAATGAAATCATTCATGCTGTTGAATATAGTATTTCAGGGGCTGACAAATCTATTTCCCGCACTGACAAAGCCCCTAGGAAACCTCAGTGGCAAAACCACCTGAAGGATTTATTAGACCGAAGAAAGCTGACAGACACTTTTGAAGAATGGGTACAGTACACAGTTAGTCCATACCTTTTTCAAGAGCTACTAAAGAAAGCAGTAGCTGAACTGTTATTCCTTTGTGCTTACCCAAAAAAAACCCAAATCCCAAAAAACAAACAAACAAAAACAAAACAAAAAAAACAAACACAACAAAAAAAACGCACAACACGAAAAACAAAAAAACACGTGAAAGACAAAAAAACCCACAATACATAGAAAAGAAAAAAAAAAAAAAACAAACAACCAAAACAAAACAAAAAAGAAAACAAAAAAACCCACACAACCAAGATTCAAACATAAGTTTAAAGAAAGAGTTTGAATATTGTAACATGTTGATAATCTGACAGGATGACCATACCTTTTTGTTTCAGCATTTGAGAAAAAAAAAAAAACAAAACAAAACACATAGGAGAGAAAAAAAAAAAAAATGAAATGGAATCCAAGCAGAGCTTTGCTGCGTACAGATATCAGATAGCTGGGCTGGCTGAAACATAACACGGTAACTCACTCAAATACCCTGTAAGCTTAGTAGTCCCTGGGAGCTATGGTTTTAAAAGGTTTGAAGTAGAAGAAAATATGTGAGGCTGCCATTGCAACTTTATTATTTGGCATCATTTTGCAAAGTTGGGGCAGCGTGTTGTTACATCTTGATCATTTCAGAAAGCAATTACATTATCAACCATGTGGTACATTAAAATGAAACAATGACATCACATTTTGGAAAGGGCATGTCTGGGGGAAGATCAAAAGAGTTGAAGAAAACCAAATTGCCAAAAAAATTTGATAATAAGTGCCAGAAATGCACAGTTAACAGTTTCTTCCTCACAACCTTTTATTTGGAGAATATTCTCATTATCACAACTTGCGTTTGCATGACTGTAATTATTCCCCAGGATTAAGCACAGAAATGCAAACATAAATGCCTGAAGTCTGACCTGCCAAAAAAACCCCAAAATTCAATCCCACAGTAGTTCAACAGTCCCTTTTTTTTCTTTTTTTTTTCACTATCTATTGTGTCTTTAGAGAAAAAAATGAGAGAAATAAGAAAAATGTCATGAAATATGATAAACCTCCCACAAGCATCTGCCAATTCAGTTTTCTTTAATCAGTGAGTATATACATTAACATTAAAACCCATTTTGGTTTTACACACCAGCTACAGTATGACTTAGACACCAAAGAATTTCTACTTTTTTATCTCTGTATAAATCACCTCTGGCAGAAAAAGACTGCACCCGGATAAATCACTACTGCAACAGTACATTTCCTCCTGGAAGCTGCAACAAAAATACCATTGAAGGAACAAAGAACATCAGTGATCAAGTGATGAAAACTGAGCAGTCCACAACAATATCAAATATGTCCTGAAAAGACAGAGAAAAATGCAGCTCTTAATCATTACTTACCACAAGGGTAACTCAGGACCTGGATGTCATCAATGGCAATGTAGCCGTTTCTCCCATCTGAGACTTCAGCTTCAAATATTACCTGTCAAAATGAAAGAAAAAATGTTTACAACACTCATTTCTACAGAATTCCCCCAGTGGCAAGTGTGTAGATATAAGACACATTGCCTTTTTCATTTAGTTGAAGTTCCTACAAGGTTTGACGACTGAATGGAATATTTATTACTCAATGTATTGCAGTTCCATACTATTCATATACATTACTTGCTTTGGATTTGCTGCTCACAGCACAGTAGAAAAACATGTTTGTTACCTCAATTAACAACACACTGCTTTCACTCAGCCAAACGTACAAACATGACTCAATTCTGAAAAAAATGCCATTAATTTGAGACAGGTTAGACATCACAACAAAGAACTGATCAACCAATTTGTATTCTTCTTGGGGGTCACAACATAGTCCACAGTCCCCTATAACCTTCTGCAGGACAATTGCCCAGGAAAACATGCAGCAGCGCAGAAATAGCATGGCACTTCCCAGTGACAATAAAAAGAAGAGCTGTAGCATGAGATTTATGTAGTTGTTAACTTCATCCTTGCAAGGCAATGTGGAAATTTCTCTGCATGAAGGAAGAGACTGTCTTCACATTCAACATCTTGCCCCATCCAAAATGAGCAGTAACAACAAAGAATTTCAGATGGCTCCAGACTGGAACTGGATTTTGCTACAGAAGTACCAAAACATTGCTAACTGACAGGAAAAAAAAAAAAAATCTATTGACATACTTCATGCTTCCTAGTATGGATCAAAAAAAAACCCACAAAAACAAACAAACAAAACCTTTACAAAAAAAAGAAAAACCCACACAAAATCCCACCCACCAAACCACAAACAATATGGTGACACTAAAAAGCAAATAATCAGAAGGAAAGAAATAAAGAATTAAATGGAAGAGTCTAAACTAAAAGGAAGAGGAAAGAATGACAGTAAAGATTAAGTGTTACAACATAAACTTGCAGTTACAGTTGCCCAAATTAAGTGTCTGTTGGGCTTTTCTATGCAAGGCAGGGTTAAAGCAAGTCAGCTGCTCTATACATAACTTCTGTACACTGCACCAGGTACAAGTCTGTGTTCTTATGTTTCACTCATCTAATTGCCTCACCTTTACATCCCATTCAGACATGAAGTGCAATTTGTCTACCCCCCACAGGAGGCAGGTATCTCAGATGATGTTTATATCCAGAGATAATTTCAAAACCTTGGAGAAGGAAAAAAAAGGAAAACTTCCAAGGAAAGGTGGCTATGGGCATGTTCATTATGTGTTTCACAGCGTTCCCAAACTGGTTCTTTGACTGCAGAAAGAGGAAGCCTGAGTGGCACATACATTTTGACAGCACTGAACGGCAATCTTCCTTGCAATTTCTCCAGAAGTTCTTATTAAGACTGCACTTGTAACCCCTTTTTTTCTTCTTTCTGCTTTTAATTTTATTTGTATACAAATGCAATTAAGTTGCAAAACCCACTTCATTCTTTGCCTCTTCCTCCTGCTGTGGTCAACAGGATGGAAGGTCATCAGCTTGATGGAAATTAATTTAGTACCTCTGGGTCCTACTTTCACAATGTCCCTTGTCCAATGACCTCTCTGACCAGGGCACTATTTGACAGTGTCCATCTCCTCTTCAGGCATCTTCACAAAGCTGGCACTCATTCCCAGTAAGAAATATCAATATGAATATCTTCAATTTTTTAATAATTTGGGTTAATCTTTTTATTCAAATGGCTCCATGGTGTGGTGTGGACAACAACTCAGTGAGAAATAAACATTTAAATCCCCTCAGGCAGACTAGTCTCTTTACAACAAAATACAGTTCTATAACACACACAAACTCTGAAAGCACAATGTTTCTCAAAGTTCAGTTAAGAAATCTGAGCATCAGTGTTAAGAACTGGACTAAATTTACACCTCACTCTAACTGGGTTTTTATTAATTAATTTGGAAGTAACTTAGATCCAGTTCCCAGGGAATCTCTGCCTATGTGTGTCCTTTTCCTGTACGTCGATACCTTCCCACACCAGGGTTCACGGAAGAGATAGTTACCTTTCCTGGGGGACAGCTGGGAATCAATGTATTTGCGTTTTTCTATCTCTACCAGATTACTTTAAATAATCTCTACCCACCAAGAGTAGGAAGCGACCAGAAAAGGAAATTCACAGAAAATGGTAAGATAAAGACATGGAGATCCATGAGAAGAAAAAACAAACAAACAAAACAAAAACAAAACAAAAACCCAGCCAAACAAAAACGTGTAACAAAACAGAAAACATGAAGAAATGGAAAGGCAAGAAGTCTATGAAAAATTGTAAGGTATAAGATAAGCAAAAGAAAAATACAGATTACATGTATGCAGTGCTAAACTGTTATTTTTTACACTCATAATTGATTTAAATACAACCATGAAACAAAATATAGCAAAATGTGCAGCTCAGTTAAAAAATTTTTACCAGGTTCTAATTTAATAACATCCATTCAGATTTAAAATGGGAAGTGGAAAAAGGGAATTGCATATACAGGTGAAAACCTATAAAAAACAATTAAAAAAGCTGACAAGTCAGACCAGAACCTGGGGTTGTTCTTTTCCTCAGATATGCACACACTGCTTAAGGAAAAACAGACTGTTGAGCTATTCCTTTCACCAGAGGAGGCTTATCCTAATAAGACACCAGTGCTTTGGGAGTGAATCCTGCACTTCATCTGCACTGCTGTTCAGTTTACAGTCCTAGAAAGAATGGCTTCAACACTTTCATTTTAGCTGAAAAATAATTCAGATTATCACTCTACCCAGAAAACATTAGTTGTCTGTGCAACTATGAATGTCCTTCCACTTACTACAATTTAATTGCATGCTCATCTAGTGCACTTCTGAGAAATGCTTGCTCCCTTTAATGAAGAGGAGAGAGAGACTGTTTCCACAGGATGAATTGGGTTGGCAGAGAGCAAAGCTGCAGAGACAGCTATCCTGTCTCATTTGTACCAGCGTTGCCACAATGAATGAGAATGGGAAACACTGAATAGTTTGGGTAATTCAAATGCTACTCAAAGGAATGAGATTTGATTCCTGAATTTTATACACCATTCCAAGGTAATACTCAAAATGTTATTTAATTCACTAAATAAAGTCGCATATCCTTGTTTATGAAGTGCCTACATTCAGATGCAAATGAAGATCTCATGTCAGAATCCCCTGACCTGGATGCACTCCTACATATTTAGTCATTCCTAATGTACTTTTTGTCCATATACTGGGCGATTTTCTCTCTAAAACCATACAAGCTTTTAGCGAACACAGTATCATTTGGAAAATCCATGAGAGCCTTAAGAGTTACTTCTATTTGCCTGGTTTGTACCAGACTTCCTTCAATGACCTAAATCTGGCAAATTGATGCCAATCATCCTTCTATAATATTCACAACTTTACAGACCTCTATTATATGTCCCCAAGAAATTTTGCCTCAAATTTGAAGAGTCACAGATAGTTCAGTCAATCTCATATAACAGCCATTCTGTTTTCTTTGATTATACTCATCCTTCTCGCTAAAGCTCTTACTAACTGCCCCATATTCTTCGAAGATAAGCAGAGCTGGCACATAGTAATCAAAACATGGGTGAGTCATAATTTATACAACAGCATAATATTACTATCTAATTTATACTGAACATATTTAAACATTCTGAACACTTCATTTCCTCTTTCTAACCATCACTGGGCTCTACACTGATGTTTTTATGAACCCCACAATCTCACTGCAGAGTACCAATGGCAAGCTTCAACCCAGTCCATCATTTGTGTGTGAAATTAAGATTTTATGCAGTGCACATTATTTTATTACTACACTAAAATGTGCCTGTCATTTTATTGCTCAACTATGCACAGTTGGAGACACTGTGATGGTCCTTCTACAGGACCTCACAATTACTCTCCTTGCTGTTCCAAAGCAGCTTTCACCAACAAACTTCTCTCTTTGCACTGTTCTCTGGCACCTGCTCTGGTCCCACACAAACACACTGAAAGGCATAAATTTCTATAGGATGCCTTGGAGCCTTCAAGACATATCGAGAACTTATTTCTACCTTCTCTTTTTCCTCTTAAACAGTTATGTCTCTATGGAAGTGTATCATAGAATGATACCATAGAACAGCAACTAACTTCACTAGAAGCATGTGTAGAGGGGCATTTGGGAACCTAACTCTATACTTTATTAGTCACATCACTCTTACCTCTATGCTTGTCAATTCCAAGTTGAAAATTAGGTCTATGATATACATGCAGTGGGGGGG